>JBBPBS010000738.1:16025932-16041982 GCA_037974835.1 Cicer judaicum
AATTTTACAAATGTTTTAATATATGGAAAAAGCCTTAAATACGAATTAAAAAGAAAGGAGATATGTAGTATTCAAATTACTCAAACAAATGTTAATTTTTTTTTTAAAAGGATGTTTGAAAAAAATGAAAGGAGATATGTAGTAAAGGAAAAATGTTTCTAAGTCTCTTTTAATTTATCAGATGTATTTATTATTTTTGAGAAATTATAAATATAATTAATATTATTAATTTATTTTGAAATATGAAAAATTAATATTGAATACTATATTTATATATAAAGGACAATTTAATTATATTTTTTTACAAAATAAACACATTATTACTTACTATTCATAATAAAAGTAAAATAGACATAATTTTTATATTTTAGAATAGAGTAAACAATTAAAATTGAATACGTTCAAATATAAAATATAAGAGGGTATCTAGAAACATCTACAAATAAAATAGACTCATTAATCACTCTATTTTTTTTAATATATTTATATATGAAGAAAGAAAGAACGAAACTGCTTATAAAAAGTATTGAGTAAAAATATATAGAGGGGAGTGTGAAAATTAAAAGAAAGGCGTGTGTGGCAAATATGGTGATTAATTGTATGATCGAGGCCATTTATTGAGTGGTGAATTGACCAAACGATGGTAGAATTGAATTGAATTAAATTCCCAAAAAATATTAAATATAGGCACATCAAAGCGTTTGTTTGTGAATAGAAATGGCGAATCAGTTGGGAAATCTGGTGGAATCGATAAAGTCAAAGGTGAAATCTCTGAAGATGAAGAAACCAAAGAAGACATACATGAAGATGGATAAGAGTGCAAGCGTGAAGGTTGAAATTCGAAGCAGAAAAGCTCGTAAGATTATTGAAAAGACTTTGAAAGCTGCTGATAATCCCCGCAATCTCAATATCACTTAATTAATACTCAGTTCTTCTCGGTATAATTTTCAATCTCACTCAATCAACATGTATATATATATACTCTGTTTGAGACTCTATTGGATGCCTAAACTTCAGATTTCGTTAGATCCAATTTATAGATTTAAATAAAATCTTATTTATGTATCTCGTTTTTTGCATCGATCACTGGTTTGGCTATTAGATTATACTGGAACTTGCAATATTTTATTCGATCGTCGAAACGAATTTCATAGACGCCTCAATCACATCGATCTTTTGGTAATCATAATCAAATTATTAAGCACTTTAAATTGCACTACTTACCTTGACTAACATTATCTCTTCTATAGTTCTATTTTCATCGCTCTTTACCAATCTTAAAAGGATATGATTATATGGTTATGATATTACGTTGAGAATTATGGTGGAATAAAATTTAAAAAATATATAAAAATTAATGTAACTATCATATTTATCTTCAATTTGATCGTATAAATTTTTAACTACATTAATCTAATTGAAATCGCATATTTAATTATATTTAACTATTAATAAAAAAAATTAAATATGTGTTGAAAACCAAAAACAGTAATTATTGTAGAACAATTAGTATTGGAAATATATATATTTTTTAAATGTACAAATAAATCAAACACATTTTTTCCACCCGTTAGTTAAGCACATGTCCCAACCTTGGGACGTGGACTTTTGTATCATTTATTAAATACTATATTTATATTTAGTCATATATATATATATATATATTGACCCAGAGAAAATGAAATATTAATTAGAGATAGTATATCTAAGAAAATAATAAAAATAATTATTTGACATTTTATTATTTATAAAAAATATTACAAAAATTTATTTTAAAAATCTTTTCTTTTATAACTTTTATAAAGTATTTCATTCATCTCTAATATTTGGTTAAATTTTTTATTTTTTTCAAAAACTTTAACTCTCACAGAGAACAAGAGAAAATAAAAAAAATTCCCAGTGTATTCCCTTAAAAAAAACCAGAAACATGCAACAAATCAACTTTACTCTTACCAAATAAATTAAGTGTAAAAGAGTTTAAATTTACTTAACTTTATTACTTTTTAGTATGCGTGTTCAAACTTTAAAGGACCAAAAATTATGAACATAAGAAGTAACATGTTCATAATCCAATTTAGGCTACCACAACAAATACCCCAACCCCAAAGAAGTTCCATATAATAGACATGTAAGAAGGAATTGATTGATTACAGATAGAGAATCAACTGCCAAGAAGAGAACAAGGGGTGAAATGAATGAGAGATAAATGTATTCCAAGGTCGTCTTATAAACGGGCGAAGTTAAACCAAGTCGTGGTTTGGTTTGACAACCCTTTTAAGCCACATTTTTATGTAGAGGAACAATTGACTAAGACACATTTACATGAATACCAACCTCTGTCACAATATATGTCTATCCACTATATCCCCAATTGCAGTAGCTCGTGCACTAAAAAATGTCACAAAGTCACATTTTATATGCCATTACCACGAGACTTAATTAGGATCGTTAGGTCTCTCTAATATGTACACAACACAACAATCTTTTGAAATTTTTTAAGTTACACCGAGGACCATTTCAATTTTATTCAATACAACAATAGGAAATCCATCATAAAAATGATGGCAATTTTGAAATCTTTTGTGTTGCATAGTTTTGACACATCTAGTTATAATTTGAACAAATGAATGTTTTGTTTATCGGAATTGACATGGTCCAATGACCTTTTGACCGTCCTTCAGGGCACTATACCCTGCCGTCCTAACTCCTAAGTTGAATTGCTACCTTAGCTCGAAGGGACAAGTCCATAGCAAACTCACAATAAGGTCCACTCTTTATATATTCAGCACAACCTTGTTTTCATCAAACAAACGGTAGTATTAGCTATTCATTCCACTTATGTTGCAGATGGGAACCACGATCAGAAACAAGCAGAGCAAGTTAAAGCATTTTGTGTTAAGAATTCTAAACAAGGCAAAGAAATTATATGTGAAGGGGTTGGTGGATTGTGGTGGAAGAATTAGTTATGGTCATGCTGGTGTTCACATTTCAGTTTCACACCCCCCTGATGAAACTAAGAGCGTAGTAGTAAATGGTGGTGAAAGACAGTCACAGTCACAGTCACTGAGGGAGCTTTTAAGAACTAATGAAACAAGATTCGTTATGCGTGGAGGTGAAAGAGTAGTAATTCCAATCAGAATTAATAATGAAATGAGTATGCAACGGAGGCAAAGGATTGGAGGGTATAAATATAATAGAAATAAAATGAGCTATCACACTGAAATGAGAAAAATGGGGAGAATTGATGAAGATAAACCTTGTTATTTTGAGGAAGATATAAATTATCATTCCAATTCTAAACCCAATTTACTCTATCTTTATCCAAGGACCTACAGAACTAGTGGTACTGTTGTTCTCAACAGCCACGCGGAGTGATGGAATATTTCATCCATGTTCAAAGTCTCTACATTTATGGTTCAACTTTTCTTGCCATATTTTCACCCTGTAGTTTGTGAGTGTTTTTTCTTTCTTCATTTTTTTAATCGCTAATTTCGTTCATATTATGTTACTTAAATATAGTAAAAACCAATTTTGCTCTTGTGAGTTGTCGTGGTTGGATGAGTTGTGTGTGTTATAATGCATCATTAAAGTATAATTAATGGCTTACTCGCTCGAAATGAACTATTTAACTTTACAACACAAATTAATTAGTCTACGGCATTATGAAAATGCTAGTCTCACCTACACCTCACTCAGTTAACTACTTCACCACACCACTCACCACCCAGATATGAATGGGACTCTTCATGATTCGATTTAGGAAGATAATAAATATGAACTGTCACAACAATTTGGTAAAATTGAACTAAATTGTTAATGCCTCCTCTCGAATTAAATCGAATTGATATAAATGTTTAGTGTACCGGTTCTTTTATTTTTTGACCGAACTAATATTACCTTTAGAAAAATACCAACAAAATTTTAAGATTGTTTAAAAAACAAAAATTTGAAATAAACAGAAAAACTAAATTGAACCACACCACAAAGAATTGAACTATGACAAATAGTTTACGAATATTTTTGTTGGTTCATAAACTATCCATTACAATTTAGATTTTTTTCTCGATACACTTCATTTTATTTTAAGGTTTTGATTTTTTAACAATTCAACGTGCAACTTTTAGGTTTTAATTTTTTAACAATTGAACATGCGACCCTTTTTTTCATAATATGTGTGAAACTTTTTGAGTTTTGTCATAATAAGAATATTTTTGAAATTAATAATAATAATAATAATAATAATAAAAGGAATACGTTAGAGCGATATGACAGATGTGTTGTAAGATTTGAAAATATAATGTGAAGATTCTATAAAATTGTTTTGTGACCTTACTTAAACCATTAATATTGCTCATAATTATGTTCACAAAGATACGCCAAAATAGATTTAGATGGACTAATTATTGAAGAGAGGATAGATAATGGATTAATAACTTACATGTGTTTTAACAAATGATTTAGCAACAAAACTTAGTTGAAAGCTGGAAATGAATGATAGAAATTCATTGATGAACAGGAGGGACTATGTGGTAAATAAACATATATGCAATGATTTGTATTATGCCGATTAATTTAAAATATGTGAGAAATATTTTGTACACGCCAAGAGTTAAGCGGTCTTTGTAAAAAAGAAAAGAGTTTAGTGGTCCAGTAAATAACAATTACGTGGAGCTAAAAATTGTATTAAAAGGGTAAAAAGGGAATATATTAGGGTGAGATGATGGATGGGATTGCAGCGAGCGAATTGAGTGAAGAGTAGCTTAGAAACAAACAAGATGCGGGGAGGAAACGTCGCCAGCAACGGCAACGGCAACGAAGATCGATGGGGAACAACCGGAACGGCGATTCGGAAAAAGGGCACAGGTGTTCGGGCATGGCTGGTGGTTGACGGTACCGGAGAGGCGCAGGTGGTTGAGGCCGGAAAACACGCAATCATGAGACGTACCGGCCTCCCTGCACGTGACCTACGTATCCTGGACCCTCTTCTTTCCTACCCTTCGACCGTTCTTGGAAGAGAGAGAGCAATCGTCATCAATTTGGAACACATCAAAGCCATCATCACCGCCAATGAAGTTCTTCTTCTCAATTCCAGAGATCCTTCCGTTACCCCTTTCGTTAACGAACTCCAAGCTAGAATCCTCCGTCACCACAACGCCACCACCGCTCCTAATCCCGATAAC
Organism: Cicer judaicum; assembly: GCA_037974835.1. NCBI lineage: Eukaryota > Viridiplantae > Streptophyta > Magnoliopsida > Fabales > Fabaceae > Cicer > Cicer judaicum. Next base: position 16,031,113 of record JBBPBS010000738.1, read on the forward strand.
CAAGACCAATCTCACGGCGGTGGAATCAAGATTCTCCCATTCGAATTCGTAGCGCTTGAAGCGTGCCTTGAGGCTGCTTGTAGCGTGTTGGAGAATGAAGCGAAGACGTTGGAGCAAGAAGCACATCCTGCCCTAGATAAACTGACATCGAAGATCAGTACTCTGAATTTGGAACGCGTTCGTCAAATTAAGAGCCGTTTGGTTGCAATAACAGGTCGTGTTCAAAAAGTGAGAGATGAATTGGAACATTTGCTTGATGATGATGAAGATATGGCTGAGATGTATCTTACAGAGAAGATACTTCAACAGCAATTGGAACAAACCTCTTCCTCTGAAGAAGAACAAGACGTTGATATTAATCATGATGATGATCATGATCATGATCATGATCATGATGATGGCGATGTGAATATTCATCAAAGGGCACAGGGTGCTGAAATATCATCGGAAGCGGGTATAGGAGGAGATGAAAGTAATGAGGATGGTGATGCTGATGATCAGAATCAAAATTCGGGAGAGGAAATGTATGGTGGTCCTTCAAATATAATTAGCAGGGATAGCCGTGGAACACGTGCAAGCACTACTTACAGTGCCGCCACCAACAAGCTTGACGTTGAGGAGCTTGAGATGCTCTTGGAAGCATACTTTGTCCAGATTGATGGCACTCTCAATAAGCTATCTACGGTATGCTTCCTATATTCCCTTTACTTCTTGCATTCAATGCTACATGTTAAAACATAAATGCAAATGTACTAGTTTCAATTTTGTGCTGTGTGATCTAGTTGGTAGCGTAGGCTATTGAATACTTCTATCATCAAACAATATTTGAGAAGCAATGCAATTTTTTCCATCTTCAAGAATAGTGAGAGGAAACCACTTTTTGCTTTGTATTTGAGCCCTTGGATTGATTACAATTCTGCAAGTTTTGCTTGCAAAACTCGGAACATGTTATGAGAACCTGTGTACTCCCAATCCGTGGAAGGTGCCTAGTTTATATGAATGCTTTTGATTTTCTATGTGATTTGGTTATCATCTATGGTAGTTTGGCGGAAATATAATTTACTATTGAATTGACTTGTTTGCTGTTGACACTTTATTATTTGTCCTGTTGAAGCTGAGGGAGTATGTGGATGACACGGAGGATTACATCAACATTATGCTGGATGACAAACAGAACCATCTACTCCAAATGGGAGTCATGTTGACCACGGCAACGCTGGTGGTGAGTGCCTTTGTTGTTGTGGCTGGTATTTTTGGCATGAATATTCATATTGAGCTGTTTGATCCTGACTTGTATGGGATGAGAGAGTTCCTCTGGACTGTTGGTGGCGGCACTGCTGGGACCATATTCTTGTATGTGGTTGCAATTGCATGGTGCAAGCACAAACGCTTGCTGGAGTAAGTGGCACTCCATTGTGCTTGATCCATAAAACAATGTAATTTATTTGGAAAATCATATTTTGTTTATGTTTCTATAGAATGTAATACAAGACTTCTATAGCATCTGGTTGCTTTTTTCACTTGAAGGGTCCTTCAACCTCCACTATTTTTTCTTGTACATTATCGTGTGGACTTAGTCTGCAACATTGGTCTTATTTAACTCTTGATGCCAGTTCTGTAATTTACTTGCACAAAGATTTCGCCATATGATTCTCATTTTTCATCATATTTATTTTTTTATGGTTGATTTGTCTGTAAAGAAAATTTTCCTTAAATAATATTTGGAGATTGTAGACCTTATGTTCTACTAGCTGGCGCTTTTTTTAACTGCTATTATGGTCCATAAAATTTGGGAGCCTGGTAATGTCTCTGTTTATGGCTTTATTCCGGTGGGTATCTAAGTATCATTGAACGAGTTTAAAGCCTTGCCATTGACGCTGAGCTCATGAAGGGCAATTAGAAGAGTATGTATAGGAAGATAATTGATTAGAAAAGATGATACTTGCACGTGAAAACCACTCTCAGATATTCCCGCAAGTCATCAGATAGAACATCCCAAATTCTTAAATGTGTCTTACAATGTGCTTGGTGTTTGAGTGAGTTACCTTGTACTAGAGTCAGAACAGGATATTAAACTCTTTAGTTTGTCTTCGTTAATGTGCATTGAGGGTTCTCTTATTAGTTCTTAGTTCATACGATCTGTTGAAATGGTAAACTTATCACTCCATCTTCTTTGCTTTGCAAGCTGTTTCTGTAAAAGCAGCTTAGATGGTAAAAGGGCTCGAGGAACATTTGACTTTCTGGGGCGTAAATCTGTGTCACAATCCGAAAACTAAACGTTGTGACTGACACACAAGCTATATTCATATTTTGACAAGTCTACCAATTAACTTAATAGTTAAGTGACTAAATAGTTCTTAATAACCATTTCAAAAAAAAATATATCATTTTTCTTGAAATTTCGACAGAATATCTTTTGTAATTTCAATGTTTTCAAATTTATAAATTTTTTATCTAAACTTTCAATTCAGTCATAATTCAAATAGCATAATCTAATATTCAATACATTTTCCAAAAGACTTTCTAGACTCAAAATAGCTGCAAATTACATAACAACTTGCTACTTAGCTGCCTGTGAATCTGAAGAAAAAAATAAACATGAAGAGGTAAGTCACAAAAGATTTAATGAGGAGATAACAATCACCACCAACTAGAAGGGAAACACAAAAAAACAAGAATAATTATTTTACAATCTTGTGGGAATTATGTTAAAGAATGTTATCTCAAATACAAATAATTCTCAAGTAATATATGATGTAGCTAAATATCACTAGAAGGGGGGTTGAATAGGGATTTTGCTGTTTAAAAATAATTTCTAAGAGTTTTAAAAACTATCCTCTCGCTGAGGATGGCTAGCTCGAGGATGCGATTATTCAAATCGTTAGATCTAAGTTGAGCAAAAGAGTAGGAGTAGAGTAAGAGTGACACACACACAATTTTATACTGGTTCACCCAAAGATGGCTACGTCCAGTCCTCACACTCTTGTGAGATTTCACTAACTTTCAAACAGATTGATCCTCAACCCGAGGATGATTACAAATCGTGTATTCTTTAGCTTCATCAAGCTTACAATCAATTTCCGAATATTTACAAGTGTAACTCATTAAGGAATTACAAAGTGATATGAGAGTGATTGATACTTAATACTTTCTCAAAGGATTTACAAAGATATAGTGTATGATTGAAGAAAGTAAGAAGTGAGGGTGTTTTGCTCTTGATAGCTTTAAGATGCTTGATCTTTTTATGCAAGTGTGTTGTGTGTCTTCCATTGGAGAGCTTGTTTGCATTTTATAGAGATCCAAGCCCTTGATGACCGTTGGTGTTGTTTTTCAAATATTCCAAGTCTTTCATCATATTTACGGAATTGTCATTGCTGCCATCCTCACCTTTCTTGTAACTTGATCTTGACAAGTCCTTGTCAATTCTCTTTTTCCAGCAATGTACAGCTGTTATTTGACCATGTGAGCTGCATTTTTCGAAGACTTTAAGGTCTTGGTTGGTTTCACCTTTTGAGGTGATGTTGACAAGAGAGAGAAAGCTACTTTATCCTTCACATGTGATCTTCCATTTTTTGCTTGTTTCAAATTGCCTTTCTTCAACTTGACTTCTTCATGTATATATTCATGCAAACACATTTAATAATCTGATTTTATCCTTTGCACATGCTTGAAGAGTTGCTTTCACTTTTTCTAGTCTATCCTCGGCCTATGCTGCCATCCTCTACATACTAGATATAGCTATATTCATCTTTTTCCTTTTGACCTTTTGACTCTTGATTTTAAATGCTTTGTTTATTCATCTTATGCATTTGAATAAACACATTTGTATTGGTGAGGGATCAGATTGTCCAGATCTGGAGTTTTTTCAAATTGCAAGCCATCATCGGTTAGCAATTTTCATCCTCACATTTGCAGCAAGTTCCATCCTCGCGTTTGCAGCAATTTCCATCCTCAGATTTCAAACATATTTTACTTCCTTTTGCTTTAATGATTAACAACCTATCTTCTTGTATGAATACACTCAAGAGCACATGTTAGTCATTAATCATAATCATAATCTTTAAGCAATTTTGTTATCATTAAAATCAATTGAGAGATTTTGTCTCAACAATATATACACATATAAAATCATTAAACTTATAATTTAAGGTAGAAATATTTAAAATCACCATAGAAAATCAAATAGGTAAAAATACAGATTCTTGAGAACCAAGAGACGACTTCATCCAATTGATATTACTTTTCTCCTAAGGGTGGCTTTTCCCTTATAGGTGGTTTCATCAAATGGATAGCCCTCTCAATCCCGCAATGCATCATCATACATCAATTATGGAGCTTAGATCTTGTTGATAACCCTCTCCTCATACGAATGACAAATCTCATAGAAACATAATAATAACATGACAATGATCGTCCTCTACTCACCACTATGGAGAATCAACTAAGTTTATTCTCCAACAATTCTGAACTGACAAATCTGAGTATAAAAAATATTCTCAAGACTTTAGAAAAATTATTCTAAAGTCTAACTAACTTAGGAAATTGTACAAAATTATTTAAATCTACTCTAACTACAAAAAAAGATTTTTAATCAAAATTACATCTTCTAGAGATTCGTTATTACCATAAGAGTTATGTATTTACTTCAAAGAGTCTCAATAAACAAATTTCAAGAAGTGGGTACCCTTATCCTTCCTTGACTCACAAATCCTAACCCCTAACAATCCTCATCAATAATATTTGTAGGAGTATGAGATGTTATGCTCTTGAGGATGCTAAATTCATTATAAGGGTTGAGAAGGAGTAAGGAGAAAGAAAGAAAAAAAAAAGAAAAAAAAGAGAAAAAAATTGTGTTTTCTATCAAGAGATAGAGGAGAAAGAGAAAAGTAAAATAGAAAATGAAGGGAAGGTGATTTGATTTTAATTTATTATTATTATTAATTAATTTTTATTTTAAATAAACGAGACGGAACATTTCAATTTGAACCACATCATTTCACTTACTTGTAGTTAGTGTATGAATTTTGTCATACACTATTTGAAGAAAAAAATAGTGAATGTAAAATAATCTTTGGCTATACATCGTCTCAAATTAGTGTTAATTAGTAATAGAATTAACAATGAAATCAATCAGACAAAGATTGTCATTTTTTTTAATGGAAATACAATGTCTCTTCTATGAGTATATAATGTAATTTTCGCACTAAATATTGAAATTTGGTCGAATCAATGACTTTTAAATTAGTTTATAAGTAAAATGAGAATATTTTAAGTGAAAACGGATTTTTATTCTTTCTCTATATATAACTTGGTCCTTAAAGATATTTGACAACATATGATAATCTTCGTTTGAGTTCGGCTATATTATGGTTGAAAACTTTCCTTTGTGAAGTCCTCTATTAAAAAATAACATTTTTACCTTATTAAATTCAATTTGGGTTATAAAAGGAAGTATATGTGTAATCGAAATTTGTTTTTGGAAGTTTTTGGATACATAAATATATTTTTTGTATATTGAAAAATTTAATATCTTAGTAGGGTTTATGATTTAAATCTTAAACCATAACTTTTGTGCAACACAATTTTTTTTCGGTAATTCTAGTATATTTGTGTATTATAATTTTTTTTTAAATTTTTAGTACAAAATTCATATTTTTAAGAAAACGTGTGTTCTAAATAAAATTAAAATTTTTATAGAATTTAAATTGGATTTAGTAAAATAAAAAAAAATTATTATTATTGTTTTTATTATTTAAAAAAAATAGATAGTTCTTATAAAATGTAATTTAAGAGCATGTGTGTGGAGGTAAACGTAAAACTTTAATTATTTTTATATGTTACTGAATACAAGAATGCCTGATCCAATTTGCTTTACTTGTCTAGCCCAACACAATCCCATCTTTGTAATTTCATTCCCATTTTAACTATCAGGGGCTGCACAAATGAGAATACTGCAGGAAAAGTCATTCCTCTATTATCTTCAAATATTAAAGTAATTAATGAAATCACATTTCTGAATCATTAAATTGGTAATTTCCAGTCATCTAACTTCCAAATGTTATTACTATTATGGAAAGACATTCAATTGTCACAGATCTGCAATATTGAGGCCTGAAAGTCACTCGTCGACAGCATCAACAAATATCAGAACTCAATAATTTGGTAGTGAAGCCAAAAATTACTTTTAGGTAGGTTCAACAAGTGGCCATCTAAAGTCAAATTTCTGTTTTGATTTCTTTGTTCATATCCATTACTCAAAATGAAATGAAATTATGTTGCGAAAACATGATTGAGTGAAGCAAAACTCAATAGCATACATTCCAATTAGTTTCATCCTTTATCCTTATAATATTATCTCATCAAATTGGGTTAATTGAGTTTAAAAAACAATTTATGTTACCCACAACATAAGATGCTGCAATTTGTACACATCATGAGGAGTTGCTGGCAGTCACATTTTGTTGTTTTCAATGCAGAGAGAGTGTTGTTGTCTTGAGAAATGGGACATCAAAAACACGTGCTTGTGGAGGCAAACAAAGCCCCCCTCCTATCTCCTCTGTGTAACAAGGATAGATGGTTTGTTTGGCGGTGGTTGGAAAGACATTAATTAATTTTCCCATAATACCCTTTTGGATTTTTATGGAATGCAGCTGGAGCAATCACTATCTTCACTCTTCACATTTAAATTGAGTTCTCTCTCTCTCTCTATTAATTTTACTCCCATTGCCTAACTTCAATTATACTATATGACAAAATTAAACCACATGTGGGTGGAGGAGATTCTTATTTTGTCATCCTAAATTCTCAATGGCCTTATTTTCTTCAGCTTTTTCTGGTCTCACATAATAATTTTTTAATCTGAACAGGAACTAACTTGGAATAAGTAATGGAATAAAATAAATTAATTCAAAGGAAGACATATAATTGTGCCATGACATCAAGTTTTATAACAACTTCCAAGCAGACAGAGTTGAAGGGACCAAACATATATATTAAAAAGAAAAACATTACAATATATTATATACTAGTATAAAATATTTTAAAATGCGGATCCATCCAAAAATGAGATAAAGTTTAGTGAACATAATAGTAATAAAATAAATGTGACATGTTCCTGTGGGTCAGGAAGATATCAGGCAGGATCTCCTGAGCCTAGAAAAGATTTGAAAAAATGCATATGAAAATATTCCAACATGAATATTGACATTTGTACATTGTTCTGATTGTCCACACCTTCTAGCCTTTATCACTTTTTTGTTCTTTTAGAAAAACACTAAAACTTTCAGAATAGATGTGTCTTTATGTTACTATATCTGATATTTTTGGAGCTAGCTCCTTAATCGGTCCTTAAATATTGATTACTAATTTTCTGAGATTGAATTAAATCCAATTATTATGTGTGTAGCTGAGATCTAAAATGAACATAAAGATTGAGGAACATGTTGTCATTGTCAACCCCGAGATTGCACTTATCTTTTTTAAGGAAATTTTTACATTTCCAATGCACTGAAAGCAGCTATCTCTGCTCTGCTCCTATGAATTTTGAATACAAACACAATACAAGATCTGCTCTACTCTTAAACCTAGCTAGGCATTTTCATCTATAGCTCTTAATCTGGAAAAGATTAATATATAAGTGTAGTTTATTTAATTGTTTTGCAGAAGTTGTAAGTGCTGAGATATATAAATTGAACATGGTGCTTCATCAAAAACAAGGATTCAACATGCTTATACAGAAACTACCTAACTTAGTCACTATCCTGTGTGCACTATTCAATTCATGAACAAGAAAATTAATTAAATATGAAAGAAAAAGTTTATTTCAAAAATTTTCTTTCAGATTTGCATTGACAGCCAAAAGAGAAGAGAATTACACAGCAAAAAGAAGGGAACATAATCCCTTTTGAGATCAAAGAATTTCTTCTTTGCCATCCATTGATATCATAGCATAATTTAACTACTCAAGCTTTCTACCTTCCAATGTACAGAAGAAGAAGAAGAAGAAGAAGCATTGGTTACTTCTTGTTATTATGAGCCTCATTTTGTAAAAAAGCAAAGTGATCTTGCAATGTGGAGGATCTCACCTGCAAGAGCATAAATGATTTTAGATATATGACATTCTTATATTTAAAGAAAGGAAATAAATAAGCAAGCAACATACCTCAAAATAAGTAGCAGAGAAACCTTGTGAAGTACAATCTAGCATACTCTTTTCTGTTTCTGGGTTATTAGTCATAGTAGTAACGTCGTTCTGAAAGATTGATTAACCATGATTTTGTTAAGAAATTAAAATCAAATAGGTGAATGCAAAATTGCAAATAGGTCGCTGAAATTAGCAAACTTGCCATGGAGAAGTCAAAGAGAGGAGAGCTAGCAGTGTCATCAAGAATATTATTATTTTCTTGAACTTTCTGTCTCTTTTTACTTCTGTTGGTGAGTTTTGGTGTCTGTGATACAGAGTAGTGTTGTGGTGCATTGAAATGTGAAGGAGGACCAGAAGAAGCATCAGAAACCATGGACAAGTCCTCTTCATCACTTTGGGTCTTTTTGTCTCCTTTATTTTTCTCATAACAACAAAATTCATCATCCCAAGCAAGTGAATTTGCAGTAGTATGTGATTGTGAGGGATTGAAAGAATAATCATCCAGGTATAGTGTCCAACCAGATTCACATCCACTACTGCATTCTGAACCCAATGCATCCATTATCCTCTTTTCACTATGTAGTAGAGTAGGAGGAGTAGGAGCACTCCAATTTATGATGAAAAAAATGAAAGAGTAAAAAGAGTTAAACTATATACTACTAATTAACTACTAACTTGTATCTCTCTCACATGGCCATATCCTATTATTTATTATTTATTTATATAGTAAAGTGTATGTGGCAATGTGTAAATCTCTCTAGTTTAGTTTTGGTGTTGGATAAAAATTGAAAGAGTGGATAGGTGGTGGAGAAAACCAAGAGAATCCAACTCAAATCCTTTAGACTAGTTTTGTTTTGTTCTCTCCCTCCCTCTTATTGGATTTTCTTTCTTTCTTCTATGTGTTGGAATTGGAAGCTGGGGTTATAGGCAACATCACAAAGGTTTTCACATTCTCACATTTATAAACATTTTATGAGATCTTATATCAATGTAAAACTCTTAATCAGTAGTAATTGAAACATAAGTGGTCCTTTTAAAATTAAAATTGAGTTTGTATTTAATAGGCCGGTATTCATAAATATGAATTGAGCTGATCAAATGTGGAAAGGAAATGACATAAACAACACACATTAATCAGTATCTCAGTGAGCCCTTTTTCCTTTTATGTGCCTATCATGTGTCACAATTAAAGAATCACTCAACGGACTCATTTTCTAGTTAGTTAATTAAATGCAGATCAGGCAAAATGTGCCCCTTGTTTTTTACTAGTCACATCAACACCATTTTTTTAATAAAAAAAAAAGTGTGTGTGGGAGAGAGGGGAATTAAGATATTCTAATACAATAGAATGCATGCAAATAGATTAAAAAAAAAAGGGGTTTGGCAGAACAAGTTGAATGGAGAGTGTAAAAATAATTTGGGACACAGTGCAGTTGACTGGGATTTTATGAATCCACATGCGATCATCACATTCACTTACTCTTTTTCAAGAATTTACTCTACCAGCTGCCAGAATCACAGAAGCATGTGGGCACGTGTGCATAATATTCATATGCGCCCTTCCACATATTCAACACACATGTCTGCACGTGCACACGCACTTCTATCTATTTTCAACTAAATATTGTACGGTGATTATTACTGGTTATTTTCAATACTTAATTTAACCCTATTTCATCTATCATTCTTATCTTAAAAGGTGTTGTGCACGTGTTTGTGTTCAAATATCACTACTCCTTACACAATTTTTACGATATAAACGGAAAGAAAGGTTTTCATGTCATTTAATTTCTGCATAAACTCTTCATTTAATCCCCCGATTTACCAATTTACTTTATTATTCAATAGTACATACATAACTCTTCATTGTCATACTTTCACATTTTTTATAATCAATTTCAAACCTGAATTCAATTAGAGTCTTAAACGTCCATGTTATAATTGATTGTGCATCAAACATATGATTAAATAAAATAACGAGTTTAATTACAGTTGTTAATTTTTATTTATTTTTTATTAATTTATTAAATCGGTTTTTTTATTTAAAAATTTGATAATTTTGGTATCTTATTTAAATAAAAAACGATGATATATCATTCTTTAAATAATGTGACATTTGATAAAATAATAAATAATTAACGCCAATTGAATTGTAATAATTTTTATAAAAAAAATTTAACTTTCAACTTTATATAGTTTTTCATTTTTATAATTTTATTAATATTAAACGAGTAATTAATGCATCTAAATATTTCTATATTATTAAATCATGTGTCATATCATTTTAAAAATATCAAATTGTCATTTTTTTTAATTTAAAAATATAAAAAAAGTATCAAAACTTACTAATTTTAAAATATATGAATCACCTACTCTAATTTTTATCTAGTTTTTTTGTTGTACTATATTTTTATCATACACGTTAAGACAAGCACAAGACTCAATTTGAGAGTTTGGAGGGGAGTAAAAGGGAAGGTTTTGGGAAAGGGAGGGAAAAGTTGAGACATCTTCCATTTAAAGTGCTATATCTCTCCATTTTATCTTCTTATTTTAAATAAATAAATACATATTTTTTCCTATCCTATTAATTTAACTTGAGTTATGGCTTTTTTTTTTTAAGTGTTTTGAATTTTTTTTTAAAATTTTAGAACTCAAATATTTCTTGAAAATTCAAATTATAAAAACTTTTTTAAACGGGATTCTTTTTTTTTTTCAAAATACAAATTT
>JBBPBS010000738.1:16042254-16124937 GCA_037974835.1 Cicer judaicum
TATTTGATAATCCATTTATGGGAGAGAATAGATAAATGTTTAGCAGTTAAAGTATTAGATTCGTTTGTTTAAGATTGTTTTTTTAAAATGAATTTTGTTATAACATTTTTAAAAATAAAGCTTCAAATGAAAATTTGATTTAAAAATTTTATTTTAAAATATCATTTTAAATATTTTATTTATTTGCTATAATTATTTTTGGATAATAAAATTTCAAAAAAATTATTAAAATGAAAAAAAACCTTCATAAAATCATTTTTGAAAGATATATTTTTTTGAAAAATGTAATTTTTATAGTGTTAAAATTTTTAATAATAAAAAATCTAAATTATTAAATATTAACCTTTTTTTTGAATTGATAATAAATAAATTTAAAATAAATTTTACTATTTTTAAATAAATTATCATAAAAATAATTTTTTTTAAATCTTAAAACACCTATTTTACATTTTCTCTTTTTCTTTTTCATAATGAACCCTCAAGTACTTAGGAATTCAATGTCAAATATGTGGTTTCTAAACCTTCCAGCCCATGCCTATTTTGGCATAATCGACATCAATTAGCTGGACACCATTGGCCCATAGCTATACAGTCCAACTTGTTTGCCACTCCATTTCTTAATCGTCAATTTACTACTGGATCACCATTATAGGTGTTTGCAATGAGGTTTCGGCTTGATTTTAAAACTGAATCTGAAGTTTGGTAACCAAACCCATTAAAAAAAAATCATCTTTATTACGAATATATTTAGTGGATATCCGTTTTTGGTCTTTATAGTTCTCTAGGTTCTAACACTTATAGTAATTATTAGTGTTTATCAAGATGATTATTCACTTATTTATGTGTGTATATTAAAAATAAAAAAATTATTTTTGTATTTTATAGACACACTTGAGAATAGAATAATACAAAACTCTCATTTATCACTTTAGTTCTTTTTTCTTTCAATTTATTTTTAACATATTATTAGCATGAAGCTCAATTGATCTAAGGTAATATTGGTTCCTCATGATAAGCTTGTTTTATTTGTTCTTGATATATTTTTTCACCTTGTTATGCCGTGTACCTTACTTTGATTTACTAAATCAATTTCTGCAATAATTGCATTTTTATTAAGTATTTGGATTATAGTTGTTGCTTTTCCTTTTTGCTTTGTGTGTGTATAAATGGAAAATATATTGGTGCTGGTTAAATTTTAGAGTAAATTTTGTAGCGTTTTTGCAAAGTCATTTTTAAGTAATTTTTTTGCACAATTTGCATAAAAGATGGATTTTTTTTACGGTTTCATAGATGATTTTCTGGTTGAGAGGAAAAAATAAATATATTATACACTTATCACAAGAAGATATTATACTTTTTTCTTTCTTATAATATTTTTCTGTTGAATTTTTATTAGTAAAGTTTTAATGAACATATATACTCAATGAACATCTAAGAGTGAACTTTATGAATATTTCATATTCTCCCAACTTCCATTAGTAAGTGGATCTAATAACTGTTAGTAGTCTTTAAAATGATCATTCACTTATCTATATATCCTATAAATATGATTCACTTTATATTATAAAGACACACTTGATAATAAAATACTACAAAACTCTGAACTAGTATTCTTGCTTTTCACTTTTAATTTATTTTTAACACATCTATCGTTATTGTTTTGAATATTGCATTTAATCCAAGAGACCCCATTGATATAAGGAGCTTTTGGAGGCCTGATCTCAACCAAGCAAGCCTTCAAAACTACAAATATGGATATAGATGTCAAGACATAGATAGAGCAATATTAGAACTAATAGTATAATATTAATAACAAAGTGGATAGATATTCTCTTCCTGAATTTTGAGCTAGTTTATGTAGTGCTAAGTAATCTATACATATATACAGAGAATATATAGTTTTGGGTAATTTTTTTTCTTTCAATTTTTGCCTTTAATTAAAACAATCTTATTTGTAGTTTTATGTATATTAGAAAGGATACCAAAATTGAGTAAAAGTCTTACCATCAAACTTGTTAAAACTAATTTATTTAGCAGTATGACTTATAAGTCGTGATATAGATAAGCAAGCATGTAAATGTCCACTTTATAGCAAGCATGTAAATTGTACGCGTATTGACTCCAGCCCGTTGATTTGTAAAATAATAACAATTTAATCGCTATGAATGACGTGTGATGATGAGGATTCAGTTGTTATTCATTCTCACACCGTTCATTTGTTCATTCGTCCTTTCAACAAAATCAAATATATGAATTAATTATTATTATTATTATAATCATTTGCTTAACAAGAACAAGAACAGGAAAAGCAACAGCACCACACCCACACCACACCACACCACACCACAATGAGTTATTACAACCAGCAACAACCGCCCGTCGGAGTTCCACCGCCTCAAGGTTTATCATGCCTTCAATCTCTCTATGCGATTCATTTTCTTTTATTCCGAATCTGATTCTTTAATGTGTATCTCTAGGTTATCCGCCTGAGGGATACGGAAAGGAGGGATATCCGCCGCCGGGTTATCCACCACAACAAGGTTATCCTCCACAGGGATACCCTCCCCCGGGATATCCACCACAACATGGCTATCCTCCGCCTCCATATCCAGCGCAGGGTTATCCTCCGCCATATGCTCCTCAATACGCTCAACCCCCTCCTCATCAACATAATTCTGGGGGCTCTGGTTGCTTAGAAGGCTGGTGCGTGTTCCCCTTCTCTCTCTCTCTCTCTCTCATGCATGCATTCCTTTTATTTGAATTCTTGAGTCTGGTTCTGGCGACTCAGATCCGGTCGATTTACGGGTTTATTCAGTCGCTGTTGTAGGCGCACCGTAAGGCGTTATCGGCTACAGTGCGCATGATGCGTTGGTGGTGCAGATTTATCCCATGCTTAGAATTAACTAACTCATTATTATTTTTTGATTGATGTTATGTTTCAAATGCCAATACATTATGTAAGCTTTCCCATTTTTTATTGAATTATATATTCTAAAGTAACCTGATATAATCAATCCCATAGAGGTTTGATTCGAAACCCTTGATGCTGTAGAGTATAGTCTAATGGTAATATTAACTAGGACAATTACAATTCCAATCCAACCCCACACAAACTGCTCATCAGAATTAACATCAGGGTGACGTTTACCAGGAGTGTCAGTGTGAGGCTTTTGTACTTCCAAACCCAAAGTAAAATACCCTTTAGTGGAAGCTTTTTATCTTTTCCATGTCGGACTTAGGTGAGTTTTAAACTGTTCGAGTCAAACCTCTATGAGATTTCCGTGGTTGTGTGGATCTTCCTTTGCATATTTCAATAAGAACTAGGAAGGTTAAACTCAAAGGAATAATAAACTCACATTCAATTTTACCAACACTAAACACTTACATGAGATGGAAGTAATGTGCACGAAGACTATGATCAAACCAGATATTGCTATATCTGGAAAAGATAAAAAGCTCATTCACTGATTCAAGATTATGATAAAGAGATGAAGAAATTACAGTGTAGTGCTAGCTAGTGTTCACTCCAAAGATTTGTCATGACCGTGTAAAGCTTAAATTGCAACTGGAATCTCAGAAAAGAGACATTCATAAAACAGAAAATTGATTTGGAAAAGCATTCATGAAAGCGAAAGAAAAAAGTTGGCACAAGAGATTGAGGATACCCTATCTTATACACAATTTTCAAATCTTATCTCTTTTCCATTTGTTTTTTTTTTTGCTGTGTGGAATCATGGCGAGTTTGATGAAATGACGGTGTCACTGATTTTTTTGAAACTTTGAAGTGTTGTTTTTGCCAAAATCACTGTACATTGTGATTCTGCCAACCTCATTGGCGATCTAAACATGCACATTTAGAGTGGAGTGGGTAGGAAGGGTGATTTTTTGTTTTGGTGGTTTCATGATTTCAGTTCACCACTTCTTTCTAATTATTTTTTGTTTATATACTCAACCTTTACAATAGCTCATTCACTCGTGAAAAAGATACTGTACGTTTGCTGCTTTATATGATGCTTTTTTCATTGCTGAGACTAATCTGTTTGCGTTTGTTAATTGGTGCAGTATGGCTGCTCTATGCTGTTGCTGCCTATTGGATGCCTGTTTCTAAGAAGAATTTACTCTTGGATTGAAGTGTGTTTTAGCAATGAGCTCAATGATAATTGTTTCTAGTTTCTTCTTTTCATTGTGTTGCCCCTTGTTGACTGTTTCTTTTATAAGTAAATAAATAATATGAACTATTGCTTCTCAAGGACAACTCTGCTAAACTCATAGGCTTTGTATTGTTAACAAGTTAAATTCTTTGTTCTTTAATTTTCTGCTCTCTACCACACTCCTCTGTTATTTAATTCCTTGTCACGAGACATCTTTGTTGCGACCCTAGTCTTTTGTAGTTAAAAAATTGCACCTAGTCTGTCTAATGTCTTCGCATGGTAGAAGCTTGTGCTTGCTTCTTGCAACCCAGACTAATGCTGCATCCTTTAAAAGACTTAAAGCAAATAATGGTGATTGTTACTCTTCGTACAATTCGCTGGCCGTTGGTATTAGTTTTTTTAATAAAAAATTCAATTTGATAATTACTAACATTACACACTGCAATCCAGCCAAAACAACCATTACACACTGCAGTCCACACACAAACAATCAATACACATGATTCTTTCTTTTACTTTCTTTTAGCAAGAAAGAATTCCTAGAGGGATGATGTAAAAACAGAATTAAACAAATAAAGATTCCATCAGATGAAGGATTTATTATTGGTATACTGAGATTCAAAGAGAAGATACAAAAGATTAACAACAAATAAGAATAAGATAATCTTGCACTCAGGCTACCCTCAAGGGGCACTCTCCCCTCATTAGAGTATTCTCTAATTTACTACTGTCATAACATGAAATCCTACCTTTTTTTATTTATTTATTTATCAAGTTAGCATATTTAAATATAATTTTATTAATAATTTTTAATTTACAAAATAGTATTAAATTTTAAAAAAATTGATATTTTTTTCCTCAAAAAAGACGGATCTTGTTGGAATAGGCCTAACCAAAGGCTCGAGGAGTAAGTTGTCGAAAAGATGAAATTAACAATAGTGAAAGATAGAGTATAATATTTTTGAAAATGAACACAAATTAGAATATAATGCGATCTTATTATCCACAAAGCAATCCTCTTTGCTTCTCTAAATAATTTTAAATGGGCCTGGACAATTTGGTCTATAACTACAAGTAAACATTATACACTAATTCAAATTGAAAATTATGCTGGATCACTGCCTCATCGAGCATCCGGTCAACCCAAACTAAAATATACATCTGAGTTGACTAATTTAAATTGTTAAATTCCAAAATTGGAAGTTAATGAGAATATAAAAGAGAGAAAAAATTCAGTTATTTTTGGGCTAACTTATTTACAATTTAGCTCGGACTAAACTATGGGCTAATGGCATGAGCCCATTGAATCTGGCCCATTTCGACAACTGTAGTGACATTTTGACACCTTGGAATGGATGACTTTCCAACCGGATCTTCTATTGGAAAAATGCAAAAAACTAAATAATAAAGTTGCGCGAAAATTTGCAATCAGGTCGTGAAATCGTGGCGTAGTCGCTTATTTTTTTTACTTTAGTACGATTTGCTACGAAAACCCTCCCGTTGGGGAAGAAGTTGATAGAATAGAAAGCACAGCGCTTGTGCTTCGACGAGAGAGAGAGAGAGAGAGATACAGTATCTTATCATCGCTTCTTTCGATTGTTTGTTTTGGGAGGGTTTTTTTCTTCCAATTCCACCACACCTTAAGGCGAGGCCATTTCCATCCTTCTTCATCCTTGAGTTTTGTTAATTATTCAGCTTTCAATCCCTTTTAACAATTTTTTGTTTCATTTTTATCTTTTATTTCCAGAATGGCCGAGAATACGAATGACGAATCATTGTTGGCTCGTATCCGACAACTGGAACATGGTATCTACATTTCTTTTTAACTTTACTTGTTAAATCAACTGTCTTACTATGTATCTTAAGCTTAGCGAGATCACTAGACCAACGGTGACTTGATTAACAATTGTATTATATTATGTTCATTCACAAATTTGAGTTGAGTTGCAGGTTGAAATTTTATAATATAGTACTTGTTTATTGAGATTAAGAGTGTCAATAAATCACAGGATGGGTTTATTTTAATCGCAATTTCCTCACTTTGTGCTTTTTCAAATGAGGGAAATCCTCTTTCCTTTGGCTGTTTTGTTCTCTACCCTGTTGTTGGTTTCATATCAAGCACATTGTATATGATAGTCAAAAAATTCATTTTACAGATGGGACTATAATATGTGCTTCTAGTTCCTGGTCACATGCCTGGGTTTATATTATAATAATATTTTATTTTGCTTCAAGGTCATTTATTATTATTAATATTAAACTTTCGGGAGTATATGATTTGTAGAGCGCGATGAATTACACAAAGATATTGAACAGCTATGCATGCAGCAAGCTGGGCCTGGCTATCTTGCTGTGGCTACCCGAATGCATTTTCAAAGGTATCTATCTATTTATTCTCCTTTGGCTATCAGACAATCTAGTTACAGGAAGTATTTATTGTATCAAGCACAACAAAATGTATTGATTGTGCTGAAATTCATGCCCAATTAGGACAGCTGGATTGGAGCAGGAGATTGAGAGCCTGAAAAAGAAGTTGGATGCGTGCACAAGAGACAGTCTAAATCTACAAGAGGAGCTTTCTGAGGCTTACAGAATTAAAGTGAGTAATTAAGCTTTTTGTTTCTGTTGTTTTCACAATTCTTTCTGTTTTATTTATTTTCTTACTGAACTGTATTCAGAGTCAACTGGCAGATCTACACAGCGCCGAAGTTTCAAAGGTATGCCCTACCCTTCCTTTTGCTCAGCACTACTGTACTCCATTTTGCTATATTTTCTAGTATGGAGATTGCATTGCAAATATGTTATCCAGCTTTAGAAACTTGTGGAAAGTTGTTGGTACAAAATTACAAGGACATATTACTTTTAATATTTATTTGTCTGAAATAAATGATACTAGGGTCTAGCTTGAAAATTTTGCTATGGTTATGGCAAGAATTATTAAATCCAATTTATAAATTGATATTGTGCAAGTGCTAGAGTTGTTAAAAGAATAAATATTTTTTTGTGTCGTTACTTGTGAGGTTTTTGGTCATGGTATGCGCTTTGACATTATTGTACATGATTAAATCACTTACTTTAAATTCATATGTCAAGAATACGGAAGCCGAGAAGCAGGTTAAATTCTTCCAGGGCTGTGTAGCTGCTGCGTTTGCTGAAAGGGATCATGCAATAATTGAGGTGATGATACTTGCTGCTGTTCATTTTTTTTTAAATTGTCCTTTCTATGCC
This sequence comes from Cicer judaicum, assembly GCA_037974835.1. Taxonomy (NCBI): domain Eukaryota; kingdom Viridiplantae; phylum Streptophyta; class Magnoliopsida; order Fabales; family Fabaceae; genus Cicer; species Cicer judaicum. Next base: position 16,049,634 of record JBBPBS010000738.1, read on the forward strand.
ATGTACTTGTTAGTTTTATGGTAGTTGATAATCTGAAGTTTAAACTCAATGTTTTTCATGAATTAACAGGCTGAAAAGGCCAAGGAAAAGGAGGAGGTAATGTCACAACAAATAGATGGCTTCAACAAAAGGTATTCTCAATCTTTCATCATATTAGTGCATATTTATCAACTGAATACTGAAGAAATATGAACAATAACAATAGATGACTTACGAGGTACCAGAATATTGTTTTTATGTCATCTAATTAGAAGATGATGTCATCTTCATATGAAGGAGCATGCAAACTCTCTATTAGAGAATTTTATACTTTTTTGCATGTTGTTAACTTACTTAACATGGTTGTAATTTATGTGCATATTTTAGTAATGCTTATACCATAGTTGCATTTTTTTTTCATTACATGTGGGCCATGTTTACCTAGAAACGTTTTTTGTATTTCACTTGCAATCTATCTGTAACACAGGTTTGAGGAACTCACATCAGATTGTCTTAAACTAAAGGAATTTAATGATAATCTGAAGATTGATCAAGCAATGTATATAGAGCAAAATGAAAAATTCAAGAAGGTCGTATTCTCACTTTCTCTTTTTGTCTCATACTATCTTTATCTCTTTCTCCCTTTTAATTTCCATTTCCATTGTTGTACAATTCAGAGTTTATCCTACAGTTTCTTAGGATACAGAAATGTAATAATTCAAAAGCCGAGTTGTTCTACACATTATATTTGTTATGACTATTGATGTATTTGAGTATACATAACTTATTTTTAATGCCAATAATATTACTTTTTAGATCTGTTGTAAACTTTATTTGTATAAACCATGCCATATTTTGGAGGGTGCATCTGACGGCATACTTGTGCAACTCGTAGAAGATGTTTTTTTTTTTCATATAAGTATAACTTCATATATATGTTTGTTGCTTGTGACTGTGTTTGCAAAATGAAGTTTCTAAAGTAAAAGCTTAACAACTAGAAACTTGATTTTTTTAAAAAAAAAATAAAAAAAGAATAGTTTAGTTGTTTTGAACTATAATCAAGTTTACTCCTAAACACATGTTTGGTGCTACAAAACCCTCTGGCAGGGTTCAGCAATGAATTCGACCAATTGTAGGTCTATTATAGGCAGCCTTACTTTGGAATTGTAAAACATTTTCAATAGGCTGATTCTTCGACTTGAACGACTGATGAATCGTCACACAACAACAAATCTAATTGTTGCTTCAAGGCTCCATTTGACATGTAAAAGTGAAAAAAATGTAATGTGGATTAGCTATTAGTTAGTTTTACAATTTATTTAGGGTTTTCAATGTGGGATTATTTTATTGTACTTTGGTATTTAGGGATTTTATTGGAGAGCTTTTGCATAATGGTTGGATACTTGGAGTTCTTGTCATGTCATTGGAGGTCAATTATTCAAGATGTGGAGTCAGCCTCTTGCAATGCAAGGTAAGGCTGCCTAAATAGATACACAATGGGTTTGATCCTTCCCTGGATTATGCAATGGCAGGAGCTCCTTTGCATTAGGTTGCCTTTTTTTTTAGTATCAAGGGATTTTATTCTAATTTCAAATTTTCTTTGTCAAGATTTGAATAGTAATAGTTATTAAGTTTGGTAGGATATAGAATATAGGATAATTGGAGCTAGTAGGAGTTAGTTGGTAGGTTGATGAGTTTGTTTGGTGATTGTTAAGAGTTGTTATTTTGGTTATTCTTAGAAAGCTTTGTCTTTAAATAGCCCTCAATGGGTAGAGGGGAGAAATAGCTTTGAAGAATTAAGTTGTAAACTAGAGTGTGCTCTAGTGAGAAAGGACAGTGCTCCTTTAGGGTAGCTTTGAGAGCAAGGTTTTCATCTTCATTGTTAATCTCTTGTATCTTCTCTTTCAACCTCACTACATGAATAGGAAATCATCCTTTGTTAACAATCTTTATCTTTATTCCTTTGAATATGTTTTTACATGTTATTCTGGGAATTCTTTTGTGCTTAAAGAAAGGTTCCTAGCAAGGTTGCTTGGTGCCATTGTGTTTATAAAAAGTCTTTGAGCGTAAACGCTTAGTGGCCATTGACAATTAGTTGATGAATAATTTTCTATGCAAATTGTTTCCGTATTTGAGTGAGAGGCATACTTCACACCTAAAGGTGTATAACAGAATATCAGTTTAGGCTCTTAGAATTTGGATTTTTAGATCTAACTCATCCTTGAAAACTAGTTCAAGGGATAACGATTTCCTACGTCTTATAAGGATGAAATTTTGCCATATCTTGTCAATGTGCATGTGGGATCTAAATACGCCTCGCCCAAGACCTGACATCGAAAGTGTAGACAAATACAGGGAACTCAATAGTCAATAATTTTTTTTATTTGATGGCATCTGATACCATCTTAGAATTAGGACTAAGCCCAACTCAACCTTGAAAGCTAGCTCTAGGAGTAAGGATTGCCAAAGCCTTATAAGGACTAATTTGACCATATCTCTAATCAGTGTAGGATCTCAAGTGTACTTTGGGTTTATCAAGGAAGTAAATGCCAAGCTGAGCGCTCTGGGGTTACTTGTCCTCATGCTGTTTTTGCGTAGAGTTGAAAATTTCATACACTTTCATACTCTTTTTTACTTACAAAGCTTGTTAAGCTGAAGTTTTCAAATACTAATTACTTCACTTCAAACTCACTATCAGCCAAAATAATGTTTGCAAAATCAGGATAATCTAACATTTGCAAATGCTCACAGACACACTTTACATGCTAAAAGTATTTGAATTCAAGTGTGTTTATGATATTTGTTCTCATTGTTTGATAGTGTGTAATTGGCTCTGATTTTATTTTGGCCTTTCTCTTTATACTAAAAAGAGAGTTTATACTTCTTATTATGAATTTACAGGTAATTAATAAGTTCTTTCGGATCAGGCAATATTCTCCAAAAGAATTTGAAGATACAAGCTGGGATGTTAAATGTGCATGTCTTTTGGATGACTCTGAGGAGTTATGGTGTTTCAATGACGCTTCCACCTCTAAATACATTGTAAGATTTCAGAATCTTGACATTTTGTTTCCCTGATCATTAGAAAAGGTGTTCCTTATGCTGGTTACTCAGTTTGGTTCCCAGTAAAATGCATGCTAAAACTCTTGACAACCATGTTTGATTTGGCTGATCACTGTCATACATACTTGGGAAATTATTATGTTGAGATTCTTTGTTCTGTAGTATGTACGTATTTTGAATAACAATTTCTCAGACAGAGTGCATTAGAAGAGCAGCTGGACAAAGTAAGCAATTCTGTGGACTATCTTCAAAGTAAACTTAGGGTGGTACGTTATAGGCTTGTAGTTTACCTCTGTTGACTCAATCTCATTGCTGCCTTGTTAACCTTATTTTTCAATCATTAGTTATTCTTTTTCTGTTTTGGATGCCTTAGGGCTTGGATATTGAAAATCATCTGAAGAAGAGAGTCAACTTACTGGAACAGAAACAAGTGAGTGTTCTTAGGAAGTTTTAAAGAAAATGTCATTTTAATCCATTTGCAAATTCTGAATTCTTATGACTCGTTTGCAGATTAAAATGAACAAAGTGATAGAGAATGGTGTAGCAGACTTAAAACATCATCATTCTGAGTATAGGGATCATATTATGAATTTTCTAAGTGATGGAGAATCCACCATTAAATCCATAATGAATGTGATTGATGAAAGAGTCAAGATGTTCAATCAGAATATTGAGCCAAATTTGGTCCCTCAAAGAGACACAGAACTAGAAGAGAATGAATGTAGGGATGCACATATAAGCCCACAAGATAAAACCATTTCACAGTCCAAGGTTTGAATCTGCTCACTTATACTGCATTCCTTTCTCAAAGGAACATCTCATGTTGTTAATAGTAAATATGGCTCTTATAGTGATTGGTGGCTTATGGAGCTATAATTAATAGTGCACAGTGTAGTAGAAGAATCTAATTTATTTTAATACTATTCAAAATTATAATAACATGCTTATCTTGAAGATTTGCACAATTAGAGAATTGTAAGTACTGTGTTATGAATAAATACAGAGAAACTAAAAAGAAGAAAAGTATAGGAAAAAGGAACAAAGAACATCACAAAAAAATGTGTTTCTCTTGGGCCATCCCAATCATTTTCAGACTGAAATTGAGCTTGCTACTTTGACCTGGGGCCAGGCCAATCACCTATCTTAAAGTGAAATTTGTCCAGCAGCTTGATTACTTTCATACCTACCTGATGACTTCCAGGTGAAATTAGGCCAGCCTAATGATGAAGAATGCAATGAGTTTTCCCTAAATCTGATAAAAAAAAGTTCTCGGTTGTATTTATACTATTCATCAACACATCTAAGAAGTTTAAGAGGTATTTTCTTTTAGTTAAGTTATTCCTGTTGGCATAACAATGGCATTGCTCTTAATAGAACGTGTTGTGATAACTTTAGGCTGCAATTAAATGTCCTAACTTGGTTGAGATTACAGTCGGCTTTATTTCACTGTCATTTGTTGACTAGATGCAATGCTTGGAAATTGTTAAGTTTTTCCATTACTCCTTACAGAGTACTGGTCTTGGCTCGATGGCCGTAAAACCTGATGGAAAAGGTGATTCATCTGATGCTTTCGCTATGGTGTTGCAAGAAAAGGTACTTACACCATCAGTCACATTATTCTAATGTGTCCATGTATTTAATTTTCTCTTTTCCTCTTAGGTTTTTCACTGATCAAAATATATTTTGCATCTGATTTTTGCAATCTAGCTTTCTGATGCCTACTGTGCTGTATACTTCAGGTTGATGCATTATTGCTGTTATCACAACAAGAAGAAAGACATTTATTGGAGAGAAATGTAAATTCAGCCCTTCAAATAAAGATTGAAGAACTTCAGAGGAACTTGTTACAGGTAATTGTCTTTTGCATCTTTGGTTCAGACACTTGGAACATTGAGATGCTATTAGTTTGGGGATGGTTAGAATTTAGAAAATTGCTTTTGGTTCTGTTACATATACCATATTGATTGGAGAAGAAAGTTAGTTGTATGTTTGCATTATATAGGTTTTTGGTAATTATATTCTTTTTGGTTTGCAATTTTTTCTATTCATGTCCTTCAAAATATAAAGCCATGCTAAGAGTCCTCTTCAAAATATCAAGGCTGTATGTACATGCCTCTGATTCATGGATTAGGACAACCATATTTAAAACCAAATGTCCAAGGATTTTGATATTATCCAATGCTTGAAATGGTTTTTTAAATTGCAAATTGTTGTGTTTTACTTCAGGTTACCAATGAAAAGGTGAGAGCTCTAATGGAACTGGCACAATTAAAGCAGGAACATCAATTACTTCTGGAGTATGATTACTTTTCTAAAGATTGTTACAAATTCAACATTTTGGCATTACTGTATATTTTTACTAGGTTCTGTTACTTCATATCTAATTTATCCTAAGCATTGATGTCTATTCTTATCAATAAAATATATCCATAGAAAAATGTAATATCTTTATACTAATGTTCTTTGTGTAATTTTAAAAGATAAAGTTACTTACAGGTAATGACCTAGCTAATGGTATTATTATCACATCAAATTATTCATACTGTAAATATTTGACAGTTTTACATTGGCAGTTTATTGCCTAACTCTTTTCTCCAGGCTTGGCACTGACTAGTGACTACATAATCGAAAAACGATGAACTGGGCTATACAGTTTGGGAAATAGTGTTCTAGTTTCTGTTAAAAAATAACACAAAAGTACCTGAAGGATACTGAAAGTGCCAAGCTCAGTTATTTATTTATTTATGTATTTATTTTTTTATTTATTTATTGCTGTATAAATTCTTAATTATGTTAATTGGCCTTTGGTTGTCTTGCCAACACCGCCACACTCCCCTCCAGGCACTCTATCCTTAATTATTTTATAGGTTTGATAAAATCCACTCTGAAAGAAGTATATCTGGTATTGCTTGTTAGACAAAGTAATTTAATACATTTATGCAACAAGTGAAAATACTCTTTTTCTCTTCCTGTATTCTTATTTTTGGATACTTGATTGTCGATTAATATTTAGTTTCATTTCATTTTTCTGTTTCCTTGTGCTTTTTTTCTCTTGCTGGCCTCAAAAGTTTATCTTTCTTTGCTTACAAAAGCCAATTTGAATAGTAAAATATTTCATTTTAAAACATGTGCAGAAAATTAGATCATGGGACTAAACAAGGAGTTGACACTGGAGAAAGAAACCTTGTTATTCGTGAAAGAGATGGAACTCTAAAAAACTTGCTGAAGAAATCATATTTGAGACGGTGGATTAGCCCAGTTGATGTTAGTGGAAAAGAAGTTGACAGTAGTCCAGATAATGAAGGGAAGTTCTTCATCCAGAGATCCAGCAGTGTGGATTTTGCAAGGCATGTGTTAATTTTTGGAGTCCATTGCACTGATTTTATTATTTCAATGGATGACTTTGACTGGATAGTTTAAGCTATGTCAGATCTATTTGACCTGTTTGAGGATGCCCCTATGGCAAACAATGTTTCTGTTCATTTCAGCCTTCTGTTTACTTATACAGTTTGCTTATCATTTACCAGAATGAAGATTGAAAATGCAACTCTTAAAGAAAGCATGGATAGCATGGAGCTTTTAACATCGTCAATTCATAGGCTTCACCTCTCTCTTTGGAAGGTATCATGTTATTTTGTTCCAAAGCTATGAAATTTTGGTGTTTGAAAGAATTAGGGGAGGAGGGGAGACCTCCTTATGGTGGGTTTGCATGTTTTTGGAGTGATAAATAATTCTAAATCAGCTTCTAGCGTGGAAATAACTCAGAATGTTATCATGTTTTAGATTTTGAAACTAGAAAGCTTAAATTTGTTTATACGGGTTGCCTGCTTGATATGGTTTTTAGGTGAAGGAGTCTGTGACTTCTGAAGGGTCAGTTTCTGGTGTTTCAGAAGTCCTTAATGGTGTTATAAAGGAGGCAAAACTTTTAAGGACTGCTCTTGGCAGCTCCTTACCAATTAGTTGGTCAGTTGAGACAGAAGTGGGTTATTTTGAAGATAGTGAGGGTGGAGACACAGTCCATAAAGAATGCAGTGCTGAGAAGATAGACATTGTTTCTGCTGCAGGACTCGAAATGGTGGAGCTTTTGATTTTTGCCGCGCAGATGTTGAAGGACATGTTAACTGCTATGATTCCTGATATAGAAGTTATATGAAGAGCTGTTCCTTGTATAATATTGTGGTTCCCTTTAATGGCTTGTATTTACGGATGTTCTTTTAAGGCCTGCTACCCCCAACTAATCACGCAGGGTGATTATGTAAAAAATTCAAAGGGAGAGAGGGAGATATAGCTTTACCGAGTTTGTCCAGGGAAGAAAACTGAGAATGTGCCATACGATCATATTCATCATATATGTGCATGATATTGTAAATTTATAAGTCCCCTCATCGCATAAGTTAAAAATACCTTTGTCAGGCAAGTGAAATTTGTCAAAAAAATTACGATAGAAAAACGCAATACACAGCTGTCACATTCTTGGAGGCTAATATTATTGAGATTTAACCGTGTATATCCACGAGTAAAAGAACTATGTTCCAAGTCTTCAAACTTCCGAGATTAGTGAGCACTGAGAGGTATTCGTGAGGTTCTTTATTGTGAAAAATATCGTTGTTCATATCATAATTCATAATTAATTTGAGACATGTTTCATTGAAATTTGCTGCTCTAAAGTGAGACATGGAAGAAAGTGAGTAAATTAATATCACTCGTTAATTTATTCATTAATATATATCATTTACTTTATTTCCTAAATTGAATCACTTAGTTTAAAAACTTGGTTTAGAGGACTCTAATCTTTATCAATGTGGAAAGCAAAAGCTTTAAATTTCTGTTAAGTAAAATTTGGAAGACATTTTCCCGGTACAGTTAAAAATAAAGTTATTAGTAAAACTTAGAAGACATTTTGGCGGTAACAGTTTTATTTGGAAACTGAAAATAAAATTTGACTTAGAGAAAAGTGAATTCAATTATGTATTGAACCCCTGACCATTTTTCAAATACACTTTGTCATCGGTAAGACATAGTCACACATTTGTAGGTGTGCAATTAAGATTGGATAGTTTAAAATTAAGTTTGATATTTTTTGTATTTGTATAACAAAAATTAAATCCACCTTTTATTTGACCCTTAGATCGAGATTTGATTTCTATATTACGGCTTTAGGTACTTTTTGTCGTTCGTGTTTAAATATTATCCTATTCTTTTTTTTTTAGTTGAAGAAAAAAGCAGAAAAAATATTTTTCAACAATTTTCAATATGTGAAACATAAAAGAAGATAAAAGATAAAATGCACAACACTGATTAATGAAAATGAATTTTTCACAACCGTTGAATGCAAGTTGGGGATCGTTAGATTTAGTAAGTCACTAGACCTAAAGATGACCAAGCTATTGTTCCGTGCAACAAATTTAAAATGAAAACTATCACATGATTACTTTAGTAGCTTTGAGATGATTTTTGTGTTGTAGAGCAGTTCGCAATAGATATATAAGAGCACCATTGAAATGTCATTTGAATTGAAACACTTCATAATTGCAGTTAAGATAATAAAAGATTTGATGTGCAAATTCAAACTCACAATATTCCTCTTTTGGCGCTTTAATTCTTTTAAAATGAATAACTTAATTTAGATAATAATAAAAATAATATAATTTATTGATAATATTAATATTATATACACATATATACTAATTATAAGTGAATATAATATTAATTATTAATGTACTCATTTTATCAACTTATTACATAAAACCAAACTTAAGTTGTAGAGTTAATTATTTGGAAAAGATATTTACTATTTTATTCTGATAATAATTTTTTGAAGGGGTGAATATAATAAAAGAATATGAAGTTGTATGTTTGCAAACACACGAAACGAAACTGAAACTCGTTGGGCTTAATAAGGAGCGAGGAAGAGTCCAGTAAGGTGTGCGTGAAGTAGGAGGGATTGCGCGGCAAGGCAAAGAAGAAAGCATCAGGGAGCGAAGCATATGGCGATGGAGAGAAGTGATGATGTTACCGAATCTCCTCATCCATGGCAATCTTACAACACTGTTTACACAACCGCCAAAGCAGGTTTCTATCATTAAACCTAACATTTCCTTTTTTCTTCTTTTTTCTTTTTGCTTTTGAGAAATATGCAATTCTTTTTGTTTCGTAAGAATTTTGTAGTGGGAGATGGTATCTGAAAGACGGATACCCTACTATAATATTAATTGAGTGACATTTGATTAGTTTATTTGTAATGTATGTATCTTATGTTATAATTGATTGATGAAATAATAATTGTTTATTATTATTTAGGAATGGAGGGTGTTGACAAGGAGAAAGTACAAAGGATAGTTTACGAAATGAGCAAAGGATCCAAATATTTTCAGAACGAGGAACGAAAAGAAACTTTTATCAGACACAAAGTGGACAACATGCGACTTCAGTTTGCAAAGCTTACACAAGCTGATTTATCCCATTACCAGAAGGTTGCTGATAGAAGGATTCTGGAGCTGGAAGCTTCGCGTGATCTTTCAAGGATTTGGTTACATGTAGATATGGATGCTTTCTATGCTGCTGTCGAGACTTTAAGTAACCCCACGTTGAAAGGAAGACCAATGGCTGTTGGTAGCATGTCTATGATATCCACTGCCAATTATGAGGTTTATTGTGTCATTATGTTATAAGTTTGAATGAATTGTTCTGGTGGATGATTGAACAGTTAATCTGCTCAAACTCTAGTGTATCGTGGAATTTGTGATCCTCATTTTGTCTTTATATAGGCCAGGAAATTTGGGGTTCGTTCTGCCATGCCTGGGTTCATTGCACGGAAGCTATGTCCAGAGTTAATCTTTGTCCCAACAGATTTTAAGAAGTATACTTATTACAGTGATTTGACTAGAAAAGGTATTCTTTATGTGATTGACTTTTTTTTCAATTGTGCCTTTTGCAGTTAATTGCTGATGATAGATTAAAATGCACTTGTTTGTTAGTTTTTCAGAGATATGATCCCAATTTCATTGCTGGTAGCCTGGATGAAGCATACCTTGATATAACTGAAGTTTGCAGAGAAAGGAATGTCAAAAGTGAAGAAGTAAGTTGGTGTCAGATTCTAATTGCAATTTAAGACCTTCAAATGTATTAAGCCTCTTCTTGTTTCTAAAATTTTTGAATTTGTAGATTGCTCAAGAACTCAGACACAGTGTTTATGAAGAGACCGGTGGTCTCACATGTAGTGCTGGAGTGGCACCAAATCGCTTACTTGCAAAGGTTATGTATGATATTTATTTGCCAAACATATTTCCAGTAGCAACGTTATCAGCCCATTTGAAGTGGAAGCTAGTTTTAAAGCATCTTATCAATCTTGTTATATTTAAGTATACTAGCCGCTGTGCGTTACTTGTGCTTGCCGCAGGCTGTTTTCGTTTTCTTTGTTAAATGAAATGCATTGACGGAGGAAGGAAACTGCACTTGCACATTAATTAGGAAGGCAGAACCTTCATTTTTTTTTTCCTTTCTGTTTTCCAAGTTTTCATTCTGTCATGAAGTTGTGCTAGTTGTGTATCTCCTCAATTCTCTCTTAACATACCTTTTATTTAAGTTTTTAGCCAATATGTTTACCTGTATATCTCAGCCAACAACAGTTGCCTAATTTTGATAACAAATTAAATTTATTAGATAACACTAAAAGGGGTGACTGGTTTATATATCTGCTTTCATTGTTTTGCATTGTCCATGGTTTCTACTTTTAATATCACGAACTAGAGTCTCATCCATTAATAATACTTCTTTCAAATGCTTCTTAATCTGTAAAAACTTAAAAGTAGTAGTGATGCAGACTGTAGTGATTGTTTGATCATCTGGGGGAAACTTCATGCTATAAAATTATATTATTGACATTTTACTCTCCTATAGGTTTGCTCAGACATAAACAAGCCAAATGGACAGTATGTTTTGCCAAATGACCGCTTGGCTGTTATGACTTTCATATCCTCCCTTCCTATCAGAAAGGTATGTTTAAGTTACCTGGATACTAATTTAATCAGTTATTATAGTATTCTAATTCCAAATTATTGGTTTTGTTCCTAGTTACAACGTTGACTTTCTTATGTTTTTATATTTGAAAGAGCCTCCTTTATGATTAAAAATGATTGATAGTGTTGACAGATTGGAGGCATAGGTAAGGTCACTGAACATATTTTGAAGGACGTTTTTGGAATAAACACATGTGAGCAGATGCTGGATAAGGGTAGCTACTTGTGTGCGTTTTTTTCTCCATCAACGGCAGGTTAGCTATCTGTTGAACTGTTGCCTTCTATTTTCATTAACATGCAAAACTAGTGTGCACTGTCCTATAGGTTTTCCTGCATTTACATGGCAGCTCGACTAAAGTTCATATGGTTTATTGAACATTTTTATATCTTTTTAATCTAATTTCTATTTTGAAAATTATATCTTCCACTTTCTAGTTTCTACAACCATTATTTGGCAAGTTTGTAAATTTAGCTTCATCTTAAGGTTTACTAATGATAATTTACGATTTCTAATAATATGTTTCATTCCATATTATGTAAATCCTTTATTAACATTTTATTAATTTGTTGCAGATTTTTTTTATTCTGTGGGTTTAGGTCTTGGAAAGACGGATTCTCCTCAAGTAAGATTTCGGAAAAGTATTAGCAATGAGAGGACATTTTCTGCCACTGAGGATGAAGTGCTGATGCATAAAAAATTGGGTATATGTCTTGTCAACTACTGTTTATCTTTCACAAAATTTTGATAGATTTTAAAATTTCAATTTTGCCATCATAATTTTAGTTCATCAGTTTGAATTTGGAGAACCTCTTAAGTTGAAACTCAATTGTCCGATATTCAGTCAGTTTGAGTTGCAGTTTGTCACATATGCATGGCTTTAGCTAAAGTTTAGCTAGCTAATGATTATGACATGTTGCGTTTTTGAATTAGAGAAGTGTTTAGTTATATTGAATAATCAACAAATGATCCGTGTGAAGCTTATGTTTGCAGCGGAGCTTGCTGAAATGCTGTCCGCCGACATGCAAAAAGAGGGTCTGCATGGGCGAACATTGACTCTTAAACTTAAAACTGCTTCTTTTGAGGTACTCGTGATGTCTTGACTTTTTTGTTCTCTTAATAATCTTCTGATTTTTCTCTGGCTTGGGATGTTACCTCTGTGGATAAAGCTTCATTAAAAAACAAGTTATTATGATTTTCCCTTTGGAGATATATTATGGTCACTCTGCATTTTATTATCATACTATATTTCTCTTGCAAGGGCTAAGAAATGCTCAATATATAGGTTCGGAATAGAGCTATGACTTTACAAAACTATATCAGCTCGAGTGAGGATATTTTGAAGCATGCATCAAAGTTGCTAAAAGCTGAACTTCCTGTTTCAGTAAGATTAATAGGTATATGTTTCTGTTAATTTGTTTTATTGTTGATGGTTATTAAGTCGGTGCTCAAGGCCAAGATAAGAGGGTGCTTACTGTTTATAGATATAGTCTATGAAAAAATTCACATTGGTTCCTTGTCTAAGTCAGTGCATAACAAAGTTTTTTCTTCTCCTCTTAGGTCTTAGAGTATCACAGTTCAATGGAGAAAAGAGTGGTGCTACAGCTGATCCTACACAGAAGACTATTACCAATTTCATCACTTCAGGAGAAGCCAATAGGAATAATAGTTCTTTTTCAGATGTTACAGATCATGAATTTGTCAGTGATACAGAAACTGATCTTTCCATTGATGGCCAACACACACGTCAGCTTGATTGCAGAGATCCTTTTGATGGTAATCATTCATTAGATGTGAATTACCAAAGCTGCACTCTCTGGAAAAATGGTGTGGAGAAGGTATATCTCCCTTTCTTTCCTCTTATTTTTCTAAGTAGCTGACGTATATTAATATACATCAATTCAGCAATGGAATAATCTTTTTGGTTGATTGAGGAGCATGTCCATGTTTTTGCATTACTACTTTTTATGCTCTCTGCTATATTTACCAGGTGCAAACTTCTGACAATGATGCTGAAAGATATTCCCGCCATGGATGTACGGAGGTGCTGGGGTCAACATCTTTCCAGGAACAGTTTGAGGGCAAAAATGTGAATAGTGGGTCTAATTTACTGGAGAATGATAGACTTGATTCTTCTTGTCAGGAAGCAGTAATGTTGTGGTTGAATGACTATAAGTGTTCACTCTGTGGAATAGAACTTCCTCCAAGTTTTGTTGAGGAAAGATTAGAGCATTCTGATTTTCATTTTGCTGAAAAGCTTCAAAAGGAAGAATCTAGTATTCACCAAGCACCTGTTTTGATATCGAGCCAAAGGTAATAATTTACTTCTACCATTTTCTGTGCTTTTTAGTTTTTACAATTGCAAAAAGGTAGTAGGATATGAATGAGAGAGTGCGACTCCACATTTCCGTTTAATGTGATTAATTTTTGTTCTTTCAGTCGGGATCAGAAGCTCCGAAACAATAGACAAAGCAAATCCAAGAAGCAAAAGTTGTCGCAGAAAGATGGCAGATATACACCCATTGATTATTTTTTTGTTAAAGAGTAATAAAAGCTCAAGTTATTGGAATGTTATGTACAGTATAAATTCAATATCTGCCGGTTATTATTGTATGTTATTTTGATATGTATAATTTCTATTTGTAATTATGGTTGTAATATGAACCTTCCTATGAAGAATAAAATGGTCTCATTCACGTGACATATTGTCCGATGAGTATACTTGTTACGGTTCACAATCTGTTTTACAGTAAACAAACATTATGAATAGAAAATAATAGTTGATAAACGGTTTTCCTAAAATAGAAAATAGCTTCTTTCGTGTTTGGAAACCCATTTGCATTTCTTTTAATGGTAATTTTGTAAACATATGATTCATACAAAGAAAATGTTACTTTTTAGAAGAGTTTTATCGTTTGTTTGATATTTTTAATTTTCGCACGTCTAATGTTTTCAATAAAAATAATACGAAATTGATACCTTTTAAATTTTAATTAAAATTATTTAAATAACATTATTCATTTCAAATATTATTTTGATCAACACCATTTCTCCAAACCAAGATCCATCCTTTTAAAAAGTATGTATGATGTTAGTATCATTTTAGATGGTTTGGAGTTTGGACAGAAATGTGCAAGCACTAGTGATCAAGAAAAATAATGATAAACCACTAGCCTATCGATTGATGTATGTATTAAAAGCCAAATAATAATACATTAATACAACGAATCTAAGAGTAAATTCCAGCAACTTTCCCAGAGATAGTTTCATATTGAGAAATATGGTACAAACTAAGAAAAAAAATGAACATTAGATTTAAATGAATGAGAAAAAGTTAATTATAATTGATGTAAATGTACTTTATATAATTATCCTAACTAGAATAAAAAAAATTAACTAATTTAACATTAACACTTTCTTAATCAACTAATTTGCCATTAACATTAACTAACTTTGTAATTACATTTTGACAAACTCTTGAACAATATTGAATAAATCTCATATTGTTTATTATTGGTTTGCAGTTTTTATTTAGAAGAAGAGCTCACACACTTAAGCTAATCCAATAGTTATTGGTGCTACCAATAACTAACCAGTCAGACACCGAGTGAACCACCAAATTGAAGGTCCTACTAGCTAACCTAACCTAATCTAAAAGGCTGAAACAATTCTTTTTGTTATTCGATTCCATTCGAAATGTCTCGTCGTGATTCCGATTCCAACCGACGTCATTCTAGATTCGATCGTGAATCCAGGTCTGTCTCTCTGTCTCCTCTTTTATTTCCTCAACGTTCTAAATTGTTGAGTTTTGAGCAGTATTACTAGCTCTTTTTGCGTGTTAATGTTAATAATAATTCTTAATTTCATGCCTCATTTCAGAAGAAGCTGTGTATTGCAGCCAGCATGCATTCTGCTAATGTGCTTATTAATTTCTTGATTTTTGGGGTGGGGTTTTATATATAATCTAATCTAATAAACAATTCTTGGCTGGTGCTTGTTGTATCTTATTGTATTGTATTATAGCCCCAAGAGACACAGAAGGGATGGGAAACATGACAGAGACAGAGTGACAACCGGTTCTAATGGCAGCCACCGCAATTCTAACTCACAAGCTAAGGATGCGGACAACAAACCAAATGATCATTATGAAACACCAAAACCTGAATCTCATCCAACTCAAGTACCAATATCTCTCTTAATTTCATCTCTTGTACCTTTCTCATGTTGCGCATAATACTGATGATTGTTTTTATCACTTTTAATCGCTTGTTAGTTAGTTAGTTAGTTAGTTATTGCCCTTTTAACTATTTTGTTGCCAGCATGTGCAAAAGATACTGTCATATGTTTGAAGCTAATTTCATATCACTAGCTTAGCCAGTTGCCACTATGGAACATCTTTTCCTACAATTGATTAACCTGAGTGCACGGTTATAATATTTCCTTAGATTTCATATTGTCAATTGTCTTGTACTTAGTCAACAAACAATGGTTAATATTGGAGGGGACGGGGAGAGAAACATGATAAACCAATGCCTAATTTTAGCTTAGTATCTGTTAACTGTCAAGCAGTGTACGTGATATCGTTTGCCAATTATAAGTCTTAATGCAGATATTTTGGCGGTGCTGTATGTTTCTCTTCTACATGGTGTGTATAGCTGGTTCTTGAAGTAGAACATATTAAACCCCTTTTCCATTATATCATGATAATTATTGAAAATTGTTGTTAGTTTTTACAGTCACAAAATTGTAAGGAGTTGAAGTATTTATCATCACATGTATTCCCTTAAGAAGAAAATGTTTTGATTCAATTAGACTATTAGAAATTTAAACATCTTTATATGCTTTATTTTTATTCAGTGAATGCAAACTTTTTTTCTCGGGGTGATTTAATGGGTTTTAGATCAGTCCCGTGTCTTCAAGTTTCTCTGCACGTATATCACAACCTTAGATTTTGTTATGCATGCTTTGTATATATAACAGCATGAGGAACGAGGTAGTGCGGGGCAGGTTGGTCGAAGCTCCGGTCAAACGAAAGCTGGTGGTGAGTTTTCATTTCTTTTCTTTTCTTCCAGTCTGGCATATATTTTGTCAGTGCTTGTTATCATCATTTTGGTTATGACTGGGAATTCTGTGTGCAGATGATTGAAACGATTGCAATATTCCTTGCATTTTATGTAAGAACAAAATGCATTGTTAGTTACTATGTGTTTTAGTTATTATGTCATCAAATGTAATTGAGAAACAAATTAACATTTAAAGAAGAATTGGAATGTCCTATCTCCCACATTACATGACTCAATTTGTGAGCTACGTGTGTTTTTTGTCTTTGAACCATGTGGAAATATAATATAACATCTTGTTCACAAAAATTTATCCAATTTTTTCATTTTTATTCAAGAACGTGGATGGTGGAAGGACTTAAAAAATCAGCATCATGAAAGGGAAGAGATAAGTCAAGAAAGAGAGCAAAGAGATGGGAAATCACAAGCTAAAACTGATGATAATACTTCCCAGAGAAGAGGTGGTTTTTCTGAAAGAAAAGTTGATCAACCTCCTACCTCAAGGAAAAGACCTGCATTCAGGGAGAAGAAGATTCCAGTGGATTCAGGAGATGTTAATCTAGCTGCAACAATGACTGTGAAGTCACGCCAGTTTGAGCATCCTCCAGAATGGAAAGAAAGGAGCGCGGAAAAAAGTAGCAACCCGTACCATTCGGACAAACCGGAGAAGCAATTTGCAGATGACAGAGCACCCTATAAGGATAAAACCGGGAGAGACGGGTTTCCATCAAGAGAAAGGCGTAGGGGCAACGGTGATTTCGGTGGCAGTGGCAATTCCAGGGGAAGAGATAATTTTAATGGAAGACAAGGTTTTCTTCCCAGTAAGACTCAAAGTGAGAAGTGGAAACATGATTTGTATCAAGACGTCAATAAAGACCCCATTCCTCAAAATGAAGATGACCAGATTGCAAAACTGGAAGCTCTTTTGGCTTCATAAAATATTTCTAAGCTCTTAAAGGTTGTTCTGTAAATCATCTGTCTTTTTTTTCTTCCTGAAGAAGCATAAATCATCCCTTTTAACTCTGTTACAGGACAATTTCCAGAAATGAGTGGCCGGATTAAGTATCTCATTTCCCCATGTTTACATGAATAATTTATGTGTATAGGCCAAAAGTGCTGAATCTGTTCATTACTATATCAAAGTTTATCATCATCATCAGCATGCTAGAGGTCTTGTTGAATGAAACAACTGTCAGATTCTGCAGAGGTTATCTGGATTCAGCCCCTGCTGACTGTGCCGAACAGGAATTGAAATTAGATTGCCCTTTTCCTTTGAAAGTAGAACTATCCTTTGGCTTCGTTGGAGCGCAGACCATTATGCAATTTAAATGCTTGTATTAACAGTTCTCCTAAACTATCAAATATTTTTGCTATTTTTGCTTAATTGTGACCATTTCTAGAACCTGGTATTTTTTTTCGTTAACTTAGTAGATGATGTATATTCCTGTCTAAATTTTGTTTTTGGTAAATATTGTGTTCTCCAATGAAGTATATTGAGCTTGTCTTTGTTTGGTTTGAGCTGATTTGAGCAGAAATGGGAAGTTCCTCTGCTATGTACACAAACCGGGTTAGGATCTTCACAGCTAGTAGAAATTCAGAATTTTAGATTAACATTTTCAGGGCTGTTATGTTTTTGACTTATCTATGAATTATTCTCAACATCATCTAGTAAATTATAATTAATACATCTGGTTAGGCTAACAGTGATATTAATTGTTCGATAGGATGTCACAATTGATGGATGTATTCAAGTTTGAAAATTGCTAGAAACAAACTTATAGAAGAAAAAGAAATGCCGTTATAAACCAGCGTTTCTCGTTGGATATCAAGTAAAATTGTGAAAAACATATACGTAATTAAGTAAAGAATTTTATTTCTTCAACTTCAGCTTGTGTAACAATATCCATACAAAGTAAAACTGAAATTAGTATTCACGTTAGCAGTTATGCAAGACTAGGACAGCAAAATTGTGAATATTAGGATTGTGTATGTGACTAGCAGTATGGAAAAATTAGGAGGACCAACGATCATTCATATCAAGAATTTTCATTGGACACTTTTGCCTCACCAAATCCATCTTGACTGCTACTTCTAATTCCTACAGATTTCAACTTCGAAATAACACAAATAAAAGGAAACAATTTTTTTAAAATTCAGCCCAACAACTATTTGAATACATTCTATCAAATAACAAGATCTTCTATGTCCGTTAGGGGATTTGCATTTCCAAGAGACTTGTCAGGTATGTTAACCACCAATTGTCCACACGCACCACTGATGTCTTCACCCATCTGCTTCCGGACTGTAGTTCGAATATTATAGGTACCCCTTAAAATTTTCTGAAACTTCAACACTTTCTCCTCACTAGTAGATTTGAATTGACTCAATGTACCAATAGAGTTGAAAGGTATTAAGTTCACCACCTGCTTAACAATTAAGATGATATGCAAAAGGTTAATTATAGCATTGTGTAACTAGAAACGGCGATCATGTTTTAACACAAATAGAGATAGATGTATGAATAAATTTTATCTCTCACAATGCAATTCGTATATGCTACCAAGTTAGAGTGTTTACCACTTCAAATGTCTCCAGCAGTTTTCCTAATAGGTGGGCATGCTGCTCTTCATCATTCACCTCATCAAGCATTATGTATTCAATTAATATTTTCTGCAAACTGTAATTAATGAAGACTCCAAAAATTACGGAAATTGTTAACAATAATAAGGAAAAAAAGTTTTTTAATTATTAGTTGACATATACTCATACATAATCACCACCTTTTCCTTTGATATTCTTGCAGTGAATCCATAAGTTTTTCCAAAGGGAAAGCACGGGCAGCGGGCATTATCTGGCATCGGATGTCTTGGGCTGGTGCATGAAGTGAGACTGCCAAGTTCAAACCAGGCACATCATTATGAAGCTTGTTGATAGCATGAATGATGCCAACCTATTAAAGACGCAAATTTACCCTTCATAATCCAGAAAATATTTCCAAAATAAATTACTTAACAAAACAACAACAGACAAAGCAAATATCCATTTTAATAAGCTTATCTAGAAGTGCTGATAGACAATGAAACCAATGTAAAAAGCTAGTTTTTGTCTTCTAGATAAGTTAATTTTGTGTTTGGATGATTCTTGCTCATAAGCTCTTCAGGAAGCTTGTATATTAGTTGAGAATAGAGAAGCTGTTTAAATAAGCTTCCACCTATGCTCTCGGCTCTTCTGGGAGCTTTTCTAAAAGTCAAAAGCTAAACACACTATATTACCCAAACACCACTTCAAAATTAAAAATTGTCTTATTGTTATATAGAAACTCTTAGAAGTGCCTTATGACTTGGATCCAAGTGGGTTTAATGTCGCAAAATCTAGGTATAAATATTACTTGCATTTGAGCATCAAGGAATTATCTGTTTCTACTCAAATAGTAACTTCTATGCTTAATAAGAAGACATGGTTTTATTGAGTATCTCGGAGCTCCGAGATAGTCATCAGGTTTGGATGGAACTCTAGAACAAAGGAAGTATATTGCACTCCATATCTTCCTAGGGTTTTTGACATGATGAAATAGAAGACCCAATTAATGAAATAAAAACAAATTATTGGAAGTTAACATATGTCAGAAAACATGGAAGAAACAATGCAAATCCATAGGGCATATTTTACCGTTGAGACGGTTATCCTTTTCAATGACAATTGGAATGGTGACCCAGTCATGATACGAATAGATTCTACCACGGCAGAATAGTTGTTCAAAGGCTCTCCCATTCCCTGTAAAAGAATAATTGATTACACTGCAAACTTGACATTAACTTTTACTATAGTCTATATAGTGCACAGAGCAGCATCTAATACAACTTTTGCATAGCAGAATAAACAATTAATAGAACCGAGGAGAAAAATAACAAGGAGAAATACTGCGTCATATCATAATGGTCTCTCTGTTAACTTTCAACAGATATGTGGATTGTTACATTTGTTCAATAGTCAATACCATGGGATACAACTTCAAAAGAAATTTGTCAGGAATTAAAAAATATTCAGCTATTTGGTTTGATATAAAGACAGTGTAGTTCTTCAGCAATTGCAGAAGATAATCAGACAGAAATAGTTTCTTTTTCATTATTATTTTGGCAATTTTCGATCATATATGAAAACGGAAGGAAGGAATAAGTGTGTCAGATTTTCCAATAATATGTGCAAGCAGGCATCAATGCTGGGCGCTTAGATAAGATTAGTACCTACCTATCCATCAATTAGCATAAGCAACAAAGTTCAAGCTTTTTAACAAAATGGGAATAGAAAAATGGCACACTATTGGTTAAACGGAATTTCAATTTGTAAACTATTGCTTCTGATAGATTTCACAAACAAAGCTTCCCTTGATGTGCAGAAACAAGTCAAGGAATAAACCATTAGTACTATTACGGTAGCAAAAAGAATTACCATGAAGACAACATTACGGATTTGTGCAAATCTAGAAGCATGAACCAACTGCTCCACAATTTCTCCAGATGATAAGTTACTTTTGAATCCCATAGTTCCAGTTGCACAGAACTTGCAACCCATTTTGCATCCTACCTAAAGAAAAAGGAAGCATCAAATTGCATATTATTAGTGGCAACGCCAAAACAAAACAAAAAAAAGTAAAATGAATGTGAAAAAGAAACCTAACCTGAGAAGATATACACAAAGTAGCTCTAAGACCACCAGGACGAGGTTTACCACCATATTTACCCAAACGAGTATCGTATCTCATAATCACAGCCTCCACAAAAGCTCCATTATTGAGTTTGATGAGGAGCTTGGATGTGACGTTATCAGAAGAGTGGAAAACAGAGTGAAGTGAAGAAGAGAGAGGGGTTTTGAACTTGGAACGGAGGAAGGAATAGGCTGAACAAGGCAAAGAAGGAACGTATTTCTCCCATTCCCAATCGGAATCAGAATTGGATTTAATGTTAGTGTTTCGGAGTGTGAGAAAGAGATGCTTCCATATAATTGGAACGAACTTTGAATCGATACCAATTTTTTCGAATTCACTTCTCAATTCGCCGCCGTCGAATACCGATCGAATTTTCATTCTGCTCTCTTTCCGGTTGCCGCCTTCAGGAGAGGAGAAAGGGGGAGGGAGGGTTCTCTTTTTATCTTTCTCTTCATAAAATCAAGTACAAAACATCTTTTTATACTTTATTATTATATTATCGTCACTCAAATTAATTAATAATAAACCACTATATTTTCTTTTAAGTCAATTATACTAATTAATTTGTTAAAATTTCACTTTTTCATAATTACTAGTATTTGAGCATTTTGATAATAATAACGTGTTGTGATTGTTTTATAGTTTAGGGTTTATAATTTTATATCCTTGATAAAAATATTATTTGTAATTATTTTAATTAAGTTTTCAACTTTGAAAATTTATCAACAATATCCCCTAAAATTATTATTATTATTATTATTATTATATAATGAAGAATTAATATCCCTTAAATAAGAAGTAGAGCTCATAAATAAAGTAGAATCCGATGGAGGAGTTTAGTTTGTTTATTCCTTAGAGAAAGTAGATTTAAACACGAAAATCATATTTGTATTAAAAACTCATACATGTAGAATATACAATTACATTGCAAATGATAGTAGAAGATAAATGAATGAATAATAACAAAATAAAAAGTTGTAATTGCTAGTGGTTGCGATGGCGAAGGTTGTTGGCAGTGATAGGAGCATTAGTGGAGGAGAATTCAGATCCAGATACGGTTCTTCTGCGAAAGGAATCAGCTGATCCCAATAGCAAACGGTTTGAACTATCTGAATGATGTAAGCGATTGTAGTTCATTTGCTCACACTTTTGCTTTCTGATCGCTTCAATAATATATGGAATCAAACCTTCCATTGCTTCTTCTTCTCTTCTCTTCTCTTCTCTTTTAATTCAAATGATTAATGTTCGGTTGGTTCTTGTGTTCAGTAAGGATCTAACCAAGGCCGTATATTTATATTGCTGGCCGCCTAAATTACATCCACGCCCTTCCAATATTTTTTATTTTATATACGATTAATAATTAATAAATATTTTGTCCAAACTAGCTGTTTTGTTATTTCTCCTTTTCAAAAAGTTAATTGTATAAATCAAATTGTACTGTGAGGGGTCTCTGTTTGGTAATTGGATATCAGCATGGTTGACAACTCTGACTGTTTTTTTTTGTTGTTGATATGGATTGAAATCATTAAAATAAATAAATTGAGAAATGAAAATGATAAAGTTGAATGAAGGGTGTACTAGCTTTTTCGTTTGTTTGAGTAATTCAATAGTAGGAAATTAGGAATATATCATAGGACCTTCATTTGACTTTGTCTTAGTTCTCTTCGGGCGGCCACGGCCCACAGCATTGTGCACATGGTGTAACAAATAAAGCGCGACAGCTAATAGCCACTTCCAAAAAACACACTCTTTTTGACAATCTTATATGCAATAAACCAAAAACTACAGGACAGGACAGGACAACAGCCAAGTCCTGCAGCTTCCTCTACAAATTATATGCATTTTCATCTTAACAATCACGTGAGCTTTTATCATATTTTAATAACAACAAAATTGTCATTTTGGTCTCACATGTGTTATGATTTTTAAGTATAAAAATTACAAAAAGTAATTATCGGAAGAGGGTTGGAAACACATTTTTCTAATGTCCGTTCTTTAATTGTTTAAAATTTACGTAACTTTATTTAATTATGTGAATTTTATATGAATTTAGTAGAATTTATATAGATTTTAATCAATTAAATAATTTGTAATAAATAGTATCTTGTTAGTTAGTATTATTCACATTGTAGTTAAGATCGAGATTGGTTGCAGCAGTCTTTCATTAGAATATAGATATATATGTCCAATCAATATATGAAAGTTCAAATTTTAGATTTTAAAAATAATTAAAATTAAAATTTAAAATCTAAATCATTCTATCTTTGATCAAATAGTCTAGATGTATTGATTGAATTGTAGTCATTTGCAATATAGTTGTATTTTTTTAATTAATCATTTTAATTTTCATATATATTTTTAATCTATTAATTTGCTCATTAAATACATGAATATATTTTTATGGGAGATATGTTTACAATTTTGATGCATATAAAGATTATAATGATTATGTTTCATATATATATATATATATAAAAGATCCAAATAACTTTTATTTTAATAATTAATTACTTGTATGTTCTCTTCATTAGTATTCACTACCTTGTATCTAGGCTCTCTTTTTTATTCCATAATAATAATAGTCATACTCAGCAATTAAGATCAAACTTGGTTTATTTTAGTTATTGACTTTATATATTATGGTGTGTTGACTTCCTGTATGGTATGAAGATATAACAAAAGCCTAATTTTAACTTCTCATCGTAACAACAGCAAAGAAATCAGAACTATTATTCTTTTAATAAACAAATTAATTCCTCAAAAATAAAAACTAATTAATTAATTGTGATTTTGTTGACAAGTGTGAGATATATCAAATGTTGATGTACATATGAAATTAATATTTAAAATTAATATAAGTTAGACATCTTATTCTTTTGTATAATTAGTTGAATAAAGTTTAACATGAGCTTCGGTAATTAGTTGAATAAAGTTTAAAAAAAAACAATATTTATTTTTTAAAATTGATAGAATATATCAATTAGAAATAATATAAATTTAAAACTGTTAAAAATAAAAATAAACTAATCTATAAATAAACTCAAAAATATTTACAAATATAATAAAATTAGAGTATTCAAAATATTTATATCTCAATATTCAATATAAGTTTGAATTTTAATTAGATAAAAATTAATTTATTAATATAAATTCAACGAACAACTCAACAATATAAAAAATCAAAATAATAATACTATTAAATTGCATAATCACATAAAAACAAAAGAAAAACTAAATCTAAAACAAAACCAATTATTTAAATAAATAAAAAAAATTCAAATATGTAATTTCACTCTAAGAAATGAGTCTAAACCTCTCATCTTTAATTAAAAAAATAAATAAATAAAAGAGACAAACTAAGTTTTAGATTTATAGATATTATCGATTTTCTCTTGTATACACGGATAATGTTTGATGTATTAATTAGTAATGGGACCAAAGTCAGATATGTGAAGATATGTTGTCATCATTAAACGACAAATGAATAGTGTTACAAATATATATAGCATAGCCAACCACACAAGTACCAACTATATACCATCATAAATTGATTTATACTTATATCAAATAAGTAATTGCAATAAGATACAATAGTGAATGGGCTAATAGTTTTGTTTCGGGTAGAGTTTAAACTCTAAGTTTTCTTTTCTATATTGAACCATCTTTTACTAAAATCCATTATCTATTTGAGTGTAATTATCTATATAGTAATAATTGATCTTATTTGCTATTATGAATTGAAAGATGTTATCAAGGTATTAATTTCTTAAGGATTATAAAAAATGATAGGTAATATAAACTCGATTGAAGTAGCAAATAGAAGTGTAAAATAAAATGGATGAATGTGTGTTAGCCTAGCTAACAAATGAGAATTGATGTGAAGATTGATGAATTGGTAATTAAGGGGAAAAGAAGTTGCTATGGCACATACACCTCCAAGCAATGGGATAGTATTGATTATCATCACGTTGGGATGCCAAAATTGACACCTGAACAGGCACACAAGGCATACATTGGTTGCACTTTGATTGACACGTAGATGGAAAAGACCCCCACTTTCTTCTATTTTTATTTGCTTTCCTTCCTATTCCTCCTTCCTGAAAATGTTTTTGAAATTTAAAACCAATAATAATTTAAAAGGGACAAAATAAAAATATATAGAACTTTAATTAATTGGTAGGAAATGAATAAATAGCATAAATAAAGGTGAAGTACGCACTGATGGTGATGGTGATGGTGATGGTGATGGGGAAGGAGAGTTTGGTATGTATGGGGAATGGAATTGGCAGCAAGTATGGTTGAGAATGAGCAAGAGGAGGAAGAGCATCATTGCTGTTTTAATATTCATGTTTTCTAAGAGATGGTTTACATCAATGTGCTACATATATATATATATATATATATATATAGCTAGCAATAGCATAGTTGGGGAGCAGTTCAGTTCAGTTGTGATTGTTACATTACATTCTCTTGTAAATGGAAATGGTCAAGATGCACGCTCTAGGTGAAATCATTCTCAACTATCTCCATTGTCCACACATACATTTTGGTAGTACTTATCATCTCTTTATTCTATTTTACACTCAATCACAATTCACTGCTACACTCAGTCAAACACACGCCCTCTCCAGAAAAAATATTTTGAAACAAACTAAGCAAATATCTTCTTTTGTTTTATTATTAAACATGCGAATATTAACCAACGAGCTGGAGTAGCTCAGTTGGTTAGAGCGTGTGGCTGTTAACCACAAGGTCGAAGGTTCAACCCCTTCCTCTAGCGGTTTTTTTGTTATATTCCGTACTTCCTCCTTTTTACACCGCCTCTTTCTCTATTTTAGTTGGGGTTTTAAGAAAAGTAATACCCAACAGATGTTTTCCATTCAAATTAATCAAATATATTAATTTGTAACATACAAATTTAAACTTTTTTTTATAAAATTTAAAAAAAGTTAATTTTTCATTTAAATTATTTTTAAAATGTTATAACAAAATATAAATACTTCAGTTTTATGAAAAATTACAAACTAGTGTTATATATAAAAACGAATATATTATTAACATGTGTATTTGAATAAAGTAAAGTTGATTCTATTATTAAAATAAATAGAATTAATTATTTTCTTAATAATAAATGAAAAGATCTCAAATGAGAATCTAGTTAATAGGGATGGAGTAATTAATAATCACGAGATACACGTGGTGGAGGAAGCATTGACAAGCGTTTAAAAAAATAGTAGTCTGGTAATTTTCTTCTGGCTCGGTAGAATCTACACAATATGACACTCACTACTAAGAAATTAATATGCTTTGTGCTTAACAGAGATAGTTGTTTAATTTGATTAATAGAGAGAGAGAAAGACTTTGTTGCAGCAAAGCAACAGCAGAGCAAACAAAATAAGATAAATAAATTCCAGTAACAGATGTTAGAGTCAGATCAGATGTGAAACAAATTGAGTATACCCAACCCAGCAGATTAACAAAAATGAAGGTTTGGAGGTTTTCGGTGTTTTTCTTTGTAGGATTTCTGTTGCATGCTGTTTCAATGGCGAGATTCGTTGTGGAGAAGAACAGCTTGTCGGTTACTTCGCCTGATAAAATTAAAGGCAGACACGACAGTGCCATCGGTAACTTCGGTATACCTCAATACGGAGGTAGCATGGCCGGTACCGTCGTTTACCCAAAAGATAACAATAAGGGTTGTAAAGACTTCGAACAATCTTTCAAATCACAACCCGGTGCTCTTCCCACCATCCTTTTGCTCGATCGTGGAAGTTAGTTTTCTTTTCGCACTTCATTTATTTTCTTTCTTATTCAATAATTTTACTCTTACTAATTTCGTTTATTCACTTAAATGCTCCCAATACGTTGCCTCTTTCCACTGCTTTATTTGCATGCCTCATATTTATCTTTGATTGTTCACTACTTGAATGGATACCTAGATATTTTAAATTATTGGTTTGGTTTGGTTTGATTTCACAATTCACACTCATGAGTGTATGCTCTTTGCAGATTGCTTCTTTGCTTTGAAGGTATGGAATGCCCAAAAGGCTGGAGCTTCTGCAGTTCTTGTTGCAGATGATATAGAGGAACCCTTAATAACTATGGACACACCCGAAGAGGATGGTTCCTCTGCAAAATACATTGAGAATATAACAATACCATCTGCTCTCGTTGGAAAGAGTTTTGGTGAGAAGTTAAAGGATGCCATAAGTGGTGGGGATATGGTCAATGTAAATCTTGACTGGAGAGAGGCTGTTCCACACCCTGATGATCGTGTCGAGTATGAGTTGTGGACCAACAGCAATGATGAGTGTGGAGTTAAATGTGATATGTTGATTGAATTTTTGAAGGATTTCAAGGGCGCTGCACAGATCTTAGAGAAAGGAGGTTACACTCAGTTTACACCTCATTATATAACTTGGTACTGTCCTCACGCGTTCACATTGAGTAAACAGTGCAAGTCTCAATGTATAAACCATGGAAGATATTGCGCTCCGGATCCTGAGCAGGATTTCAGCACAGGTTATGATGGGAAAGATGTGGTTGTTGAAAATTTAAGGCAGCTATGTGTTTTCAAGGTGGCAAAAGAAACAGAGAAGTCTTGGGTGTGGTGGGACTATGTCACTGATTTTCAAATTAGATGCCCGATGAAGGAGAAAAAGTACAATAAGGAATGTGCGAACACCGTCATTAAATCTCTGGGTGAGTGAATCATCATGGCATGCTTATGTTTTTTCTTGCAGCGGTTGATACTTGATAATGACTTTGTAATATGTTTGCTAAATATCTGCAGGTCTTGACATCGAAAAGATTGATAAGTGCATGGGAGATCCTGAAGCCGATACTGAAAATTCCATTTTGAAAGAAGAGCAAGATGCCCAAGTATTGTCCTTTATAACTGCTTTTAGTTTATGTTATCATTTAATTCATTGTAACATTATATTTATATGTAGATGTTTAATGAAACTAATTTTGTAGATTGGGAAGGGATCACGTGGTGATGTTACCATATTGCCTACTCTTGTTGTCAATAACAGACAATATCGAGGTTTGTACTCCATGCTCATATGATCGAGAGTAATCTGTTATCCAGTTCTAAAAAAAGCCTTTCCAGGTAAACTGGAGAAAGGTGCCGTTCTAAAGGCTATTTGTTCTGGGTTTGAGGAAACTACCGAACCAGCTGTTTGTTTGAGCAACGGTAAATGTTACTTTCCTTTTATACATGGGAAATATGCTTTAGTAGACTTATTTAGATTTCATTCGTCTGAGTGGCATACTTTTCTGGGCAGATGTGGAGACAAATGAGTGTCTGGCAAACAACGGTGGTTGTTGGCAGGATAAAGCGGCTAATATCACTGCATGCAAGGTATTTATTTCCATGAAGATAAATTATCTAATAACAGGGAAATAAGGTTTGTTATTTTCCTATATTCTTACAATGTGATATATCTGTTCAGGATACATTCCGTGGGCGAGTATGCGAATGCCCCCTGGTTGGTGGTGTGCAATTTAAAGGAGACGGTTATACGACATGTGAAGGTGAAATAGTTTTAAGCTATACCTTCATGTACACAATTTGTCACTAAGAGGGTTCACTATTGCTGTTCCTTGTTTATGGCTTTCACTTCTTTTGCTGTGCGTAGCAGGGTGTAACGATGATCCTTTAGCTTTGAGATATTTGCGATTCTTTTTTTAACTAGTTTATTCTGGGTTTTCAGCTGGTGGACCTGGGCGTTGCAAGATTAACAATGGAGGCTGTTGGCATGATGCTCGGAACGGACATGCATATTCTGCTTGTTTGGTTAGTCACTATTAAGTTTCCCGATCCAACTCCATTCAACTTATTCTATCTTCCATTAAATTTGTTTAATTGCTAGAAGTTCTATTAGCTTGTAAATCATAAATTAGAAACTGAATTACTACACAAATTGTTGTTGAAACAGGATGATGGAGGAGTTAAATGCCAGTGTCCTACAGGGTTTAAAGGTGATGGTGTAAAAAACTGTGAAGGTGAGGAATGCTTCTGTTGTTTTTATTGTTACTATATTTTCCCTGCAGTGTAGCTTTCTGAATCTAAAGATCAGCATAGTAATTACTATACACACTATGAATGGAATCCTCGATTCTGATTTTAATTTTTTTATCAATTGTGACTGGACATGTTAATTTGTTAATGTATTATCGACTATGGTCTTCTATAAATATATCTGAAATATCAATGGAATCCATGGTTTACTGTTTTATACTAAATAAGTTAGTACTTCATGCTAGAACCTAGGTCAAAATTGTCCTCCGCCCTCTTTAGTCTTTTGTCCAAAATATGTAATGTCCTCTTTGTTTGTTTCACTGGAGAGAGTTGATGAAATCTCAGTAAGTGAAACATTGGCTTCTATACTTGGATAAACTGTGATTGAACTAACTATTACCATTCAAATAGCTGAAAAGTCTTCTTAGTCCGTGGGCTTAAAGTTTAAACAAGCATTGTGAACTTGATGATACCTAGTGGCTGTTTTCCACTATAATTTTTTTTGGAATTCATACGTTGAACTTCTTCCGTTTCATCTTGACAGACATTGATGAATGCAACGAAAAGAAAGCTTGTCAGTGCCCTGAATGTAGCTGCAAGAATACTTGGGGCAGCTATAACTGCAGTTGTAGGGGAGATCTTCTGTATATCAAGGACCAAGATACCTGCATCAGTGAGTTATATACAAAAGACTTTTTTACTCACACCTACATTTGCATGTTCTTGTTGTAATACTTGTTTTCATGTCTCCTACTGGATAATCTACAGGTAAAACTGCCAGTCAGGGAAGATCCACTTGGGCTGCTTTTTGGGTCATTTTGATTGGCTTGGTTATGATTTCTGGAGGGGCATTCCTTGTGTACAAATATAGAATTAGGGTAAGCTCGGCTGCATTATCTCATTTTAGTGATGTTATTGGGTGCTAAGCGATAAGTTTTTATAGCATCATAGCGTACTGGGTTTCTCAACACAGGCTTACTTTAATGTGTTTGATAATAGCTTATAAATAATAATAAATTTAATGGTATTTTGCTGTTCGTTTTGCAGCAATACATGGATTCTGAAATCAGAGCAATCATGGCACAATATATGCCCTTGGACAGCCAAGCAGAAGTTCCAAATCATGTCAATCATCAAAGAGCTTGAAAGAAAAACAGGTTAATCTCTTGGGTTCTCATGGCGTGCAGCATGGATGCGGCTTCTTCTCTGCTCTTTGAGCCGTTTAGCATTCTGAGCCTTTCATTTTGTAATGTACCATATAGACAAAAAAATATTGAAACTTAGAAGTTTAGAATGCTTTTGAGTGTTTTGTTTGTTTTCTTCTGGTTGGGAATCTAGCATTCTGTATACTTGGAAGGCCAGAGGTATTTCACTGGATCCTGGATTTCTGTTTACCAGATGTCATCTTCCACATACAATGTTGTAACTTATGGTGTTGTAGTTCAGGTAACATCTTGATATTGCTCCATTCCTCTGTGGGGTGTTCTTGCTTTTTTCCACTTTATTTGTGGAGGCTGCTTGAATTTGTATTCAGGTTGTAAATTGCCATGCATTAGTGATGATGTCTGTATTATATCAGATTCACTAATCATAAGTATGCGTTAAACGCATCAGAACAACCAAATTAGTTGTCTTCTGGTTTTTATTGGTAACATTCTTCTGGTTTACGAAAGACTACCGGGCACAAGGGATGATTGTTCTTATTCCTCGAATAACGTTTACGTATTTCTACTAAGTATCCAAAAACAACTTATTTCATATTTTATTATACGGAAGGTAAAATTGCAATTAGGTAATATCCTTCGAAAAAAACAAGGGAGAGTATAATACTGGTCTTGCACACACCCTAAAAATAGATTAAAGAATATAGTATAATTATAATTTCCTTGTAATGGTCATACAAAAAATCAAGAAATCAACTCAAATTGATGATATGTCATACTTGAGAAGCAAAGGTTCGCATTGTAATGAATTAATTTAATGCTTGCTAAGGATTGAAAAATGGAATCGGAGTCTGTTAAAGTTCAGTATTCTGTTTCATTGCATATCCTTTGTATCTTTTGTTGGGGTAATACCAAGTTCCAGTCCAATGTTCATTCCATTGTAAGCAATGGGAGAATACATCCACAAATCATCAGAGCTTAGAAGCTGTTAAATTGATGAGGGGGAAAATGATCAGTATTTGTCTTAAATGCAGAGAATTAGGAGAATCATCAAGTTGGTACCTTAATTTGAAGCTGTAAAAACTTCACATATTGGACGGCTTCCTCAAGCATAGTGCTGATATCCACCTGTATTTCACCAAGGAGATAATTTATTTTTATCATATTATTAATCTGTTGTTTGTATGCCATTGAGAAAGAAAGCTACCTTAGTTCCATTGGGGACAAGGTGTTGTAGGATTCTCAACCTTTCATTTATTCTTTCTCTTCTTTTCTATACAATACAATGCAGAAGGAAACCTCAGATTTCATGGACAACAACAGAATATCATAACTTTATTAAGTGCTTTTGTTTGGACAAAGGACTTACTCTTGCATAGAGGCTCTGTGGATCTGTAGCGGTACCTCTACTAGATATTGATTTTCCACTTAACTTCAGAGCTGTAGAATCGTCCTGACTCAAACTTGAAGATGCCTCTCGACGCAGCTCATGAGAAGAATTCATATCATCCTCTGAGGCACAACTGCTTAAGGTCTGATCCTGCGAAACAGGGCTTGTATTCTCTTCACTGCAGAACGAAGCACATCTTATATTTTTCCTTGATTTAACATTCCTCTTGTTCTTTGGTACCTATAAAATCAAATAACGACGAGAAAAGTAAATGCATATGACTTGGAAATATTTAGAAGATTCGCCCCTTAGGTTATACTACCTCATTCGAGCTTCTAGATCTTTTTCCTGCGCTTCTGAGTTCACATAACTTTGGGACCTGCAAATCCTTGTCAGCTATAATATTTTCATCAGTATTATCATTTGTATGTTTGCTTTCATTCCCTTGTGTTATATATGGACTGAATTTGCAGTCATCACCTATGGAAAGCCCCATAGAAATATAGCCAAAGTTGTTTACTGGATCAGTTGTTGTGGGGAAGAAGATATTACTTGAGTTAGGTACTTGTGCAGCAAAGTTAGAATTGTTTTTTGTGACACTAATTATTGTAGATTCATTGGAATTTTGATAGAGATGTTGTTGTGGGAGTGAGGAGTTAGCATTAGCATTAGCAAATCCAAGAAAGTGGTTCATAAAGTCAGCCTCCTCAGCAGTGTAGAGTCCACTAAGAGAACTCCATTCTTCAGAAATCAGTTCAGCTGGCTCCATTTTATTTCTTTGTGATCGATCGTTCACTATTCATCTATTTATAGTTAAATAGTGTACGTACTAATATGGAGTGACTTCATCCTCTCAATTCATGATTGTGACTGCCAATAATTGATAGAGTCTCAATGTATATATATATATATATATATATATATGCAGTACTTGTCTGATCCTTTATGGGACCACTTAAGGCTCAGGAGGACATTAAGTAACTCCCACATCACAGGATTATTATATATTGGAACCGCGTGTGTGAGACGTGGGGTTATGATATTCATATTGAAATTGAAAATGCATGAAAAAGAGTTAGGAAGAACAGAAGGACGGCTAGGTTGTGATCGTGGTGACGAGTCTGTCTCACATTCTTGAACTGTCATTGAAATAGACACACACCATTCTTTATTTATTTCTTTATTACCACATTCTCCTCTCAAACTTCAACTAGCTACCTATATCACCCTTCATTTTCAATTCATACTATCACATTATGTGTAACGATATCATACCAGATTCTTCTGTCTAGTATTGTCACACTCACAAAATTTAATTTAGTTCAAATTTTGGTGAATAATATTATTTTTTTTTTTTTCAGTTTCTTCCTTAAATGGAATATTATTGACGAGCTGCCTAACCTTATTATCTATTTTAGAGTTTTTGTCATATGTAAGATTAGTCCACACGTTTGGCATTAAATAAACATTAATTCGCGTATTGTTCGCTAAATTCTGTAGATTTCGACTTCATGTTTGATGCCCATATATATATTTACTATATATGGAATTCGTGGCTTCCATAACCTGCAATATATTAGGAGGCAAAATCAAACTCCCATGCAAGTAGTTAAAAGATACTCTAGCCCCAAAATAATAGCTGCATTTTATTATTTTCTACGGATTAAGAAAATATAATTAATGAATAAAACATAAATGTGATTTTAATAAATTATTCATATCAACTATTGATTTGAGTTATTTTCATTATCATAAATGCAAAATAAAAAGTAATAATTTGAGAATAATAGATACAACATTAATTAAAAAGTATAATTAAAATAAAGTATTTAAAGTTATATTAAAAATTAAAAAACAATAATTATATTAAAATAAATATAACAATTATTTTGAGACAGAAAAAAATACATTAAACAAATAGAATAAAATTTGATAGCAAGATTTGACGGTTATCCGTTGTCCATTCAATACTTCTAACTTTCTAAGTTTGTGGTTGGTTGATTCTTACTCTCATCAAAATTAGCAGCAATCTGCTAATTGAGTCAATCATTTACAAACTGTCTTTGTTTCCTCTTCTCTGATTTTCATTTCACCTTAGTTTATTTTGATTATTTAGTAGAATTAAAATATTTATTTAGAAAAAAAATGCTAAAACAATAGTTGAAATGTAATGTAGACTTAAATATAATTTTATTCATTAATTTTTTATTTTATCTATTTATTTTCAATTAATTTTGTCCTTTATCTCTTATAAATAATTTATTTTAATTTTTGTCAAAATCACAACAAAAATTATAAAAATCTTTAATCATTGGAATATTTTTTAACAATTGTCGATAATAGATTTACACTTAAAAAAACTCTTTTTGTATGCCAGAAAATATATACAAATTCTTTCAAAACAACGTTCATTTAATTCAATAATAGTTTTTTGTATTTTCCTCTCGTCTTTGTTAAATTTGTATATTTAACTTTACACTTTACTAAAGATTAAACATCAGCCATTCATTACAATAATAATATAAAAATTTAAAAGAAATATGATAAAATAACTAATATTAATCATTTATAAAAAATAAAGGACAAAAATAAATTAAAAAAAACAATAAACAACCAAAACAAATGTTTGTTAAAAGATAAAAAAAAACCAAAATATTTTTTAAGCCGTTAATGTACTATATGTCAAGTTTTTTTTTCCAAATAAATGGAGTAAACTTAACGTAGCAAGGAGGATAACACTTGGTTTTCTTCTAAATTAACTTTTTAGGACACATTCCTATCTTTTTTTTATAGACATTCGAATAATTTAAGGGCGCCAGTGGTTGGCATGCATTTTTAAAGAAGAGATAGAATCTCTTGCGATGGAAATAATTGAGGTATTGGCAGCCACTCATTAACAACTCAACTATAGACCTAAAAATGGTGCTGAAGGAAATATGTTTATACCTAAAAATGGTGCATATACTAAAGGAAATATGTTTTAGATAAAACATTTTGAAATAAGATAATTGATTAGATGATATTGTTAAGGTTAAATTAGTCTTTTGGTCTCTTCAATTATTTTATGATTTTATTTTGATCACTTCAATAATATATATTTGTTATGTTTTAATCCCTTAAGTTAACTACCATTTGCCAATTTAATACTTTCTATTAGATTTTTTAAGAAAAAAATATGTTAGACTTTGTCCATGTAGGCTATTATGTGGCAATTGGAGTCGGTGATTACAAACTTTATGTGTCATAGTCTTCATTTCCATTTTAGGATTCATAGTGCTCGTGTATGAATTAGAGTGAGAACAAGAGAGAAGCAACCAGACGATCTGAACACATGAAGAGAAAAGACGAATGTATGACAATCTAATTTTTTGTTATTCAGTAGATCTATTGAGGTTTTGACATATTTTTGTAAGGTTTTTTTTTCATGGTTTAGGGTTTAATGTTTTGTTTTTGGTTTATGAAGGTCATGTTTTGGTTACTTCATTAATCTTTTGTAGTTCTTATCATGGTCGAGTTTTTTGTTTGTGTTCTCTGTTTTGGGATTGAGTTTTTGGTTTTGTATTCTCTTTTTTGCCGTCTTGTTTGGATTGTTATTTATTATGTTATTTGTGAATTCTTGAAGAGAGAGCAACGAAAACAAGAGAGAAGATGAAGAAGATTGGACATAAAAGAAGAAGACGGGAGACATAACAGGAACGAGGAGAAAGAAGAAGGAAAAACAAATACCTACAAAGTGGTGGACAAAACCTTAGTTTTGTTCTTTTGATTTTTTTTTTTATAGTATTGAGTCAAACATGTCTGCGCGGACAAAGTTAACTTTTTTTAAAAAAACCTAACAAAAATGACTAATCGGGCAAATGGTAGTAAACTTAAGAGTCTAAAACGAAATAATATTACTTAAGAGGTCAAAATAAAACCATAAAATAACTTAAGAGGGTAATATACTAATTTAACTGACTGTGACTACGGTCTTGATGCATAAAAATTGAGTAAGATGTTCGTTATAAATACTATTAGTTTAAACTAAACTTTGTCATAATATTTTAAATTTTATATTTTGAATTGTTTTATTTGATACTCTTAATTATTTTGGTATATTCTTCCGCGCATGAGGAAAGGGAATTTGAAAATATGGAGTTCAATAAATAGTTAATTAAAATATAATTAACAATTATTTTATTTAGTATAAACTTAAAATAATTTGTTCTTAACATGATTTAACTGACACTTATTTATTTAATTTTTAAACGAATAACCATTTTAGTTCTATATTAAATTTAAGTTGAGATTTTAGTTGATATTCTTATTGAATCGAGTTAAAATAAGATCGATGTAACTCATTACAATTCTATGTTTAACCTTTTAAAATATACTAAAAAAACAAAAAAAATTATTACAAAACTTAGAGCTTTCATTTCTATTTTTACTTTTAGTTATTGTTTTGACACTTTATTTCTTACCGGAAACATTAAAAATATTGTTTTTATGAGTATTTTACATAATATACACAAATAGAAAAAACATGTTTAAAATAAGCTTGAATTCTTTAATTAGTGTTAAAAAAAAAACTTCAATTAAACACACTTTTAGTTGCTTTTCTGAAAGATAAACATATTTTTAGTTTATAAAAAATATATGATATACCTCACCTTGAAATAGTTAGGAAGAAGAAATCTTCATCAAAGAAAACGTGATGTCCTTAAAAAAAATGATTTTCGTCGAAAATATTTTAAAAAAAGAAGAGGTGTTAAAAGGAGAAGATAAAGATAGAAAATAAAATAATTAAAATATAATAGAATATTTAAAAATAGTAAGAAAAAGAGATGAACTTTGTTTTTGGTTAACTATATAAAAAGAAAGGCGGGCTAGATTGCCCCAAAATTAAATAGTGGAGTGGTTCTAAGTTGGTGCTAGTCACCGAAAAATAACATAAGTTAAAAGAAAAGATTGTTGATATAAATTAGTTTTAAAGTCTTTTATTGAATATCCATACAAAATTATCTTACATCTGTAGGAATAAACTCTAAAAAATAAACAATAACAGGGCGGGTTGGGTCAAAGTAAATTTAAAAATTGGGCTTGTTGGGCCGGATGACAGTGGGTTAGGCGAAGATGTTTATAGAATTGAATCTACATTTTTTAAAATGAATTAGAAGTAATAATAAGAGTATTGAAAGAGAGAACGGTGAGGTCTAGTGTCGCGGAAATTTGAAATTTTGAATTGAATTGAATATATCGTTGAATCTAAACAGAAATATACAAAACTTGGCTTGCCTCCGTCTTGATTCAAAATAAAATAAAATAATTTGAAAGGTCTGTTTAGAAACCCTAGCTGCTAAGCATGGCTGCAACAACCGTGGTGGCCGGACGAGAGTTGTCGAACCCTCCTTCTGACGGAATCTCCAACATTCGTTTCTCTAATCATAGTGATCATCTTCTCGTTTCCTCTTGGGACAAGGTACGCACTTATCTTCCCTTTACTCTTCATTTTTCAGATTTCAGTTCTAATTCTTACATTCGAATTCGGTGGTAGAGCGTGCGTCTCTATGATGCAAGCGCCAATGTGCTCAGAGGAGAATTCATGCACGGCGGACCCGTACTTGACTGTTGCTTCCACGATGATTCTTCCGGCTTCAGTGCCGGCGCCGATAATACTGTCAGGCGCCTCCTTTTCAGCACCAACAAGGAGGATATTTTGGGAAGGCATGATGCACCTGTTCGTTGTATAGAGTACTCTTATGCTGCAGGTTTCTTACTTCTTACTCTATTCATCCTTTTTCTCTCCAGATTTTCCTGCATTGCCTTCTCTGGAATTATTGATAAGGATGCAATTTGTAATGTGTGGCTTATACTCAAATGTGTCTTGAGATCGAAGTTTAAAATCAATTATGATAAAATATCAGGGTGTGTGTATATGTTGATTAACACTATTTATTAACATATCATTAACAGTTGCATAATGTTGTTTCCTTTAAAAGGAGAGATGTCGTGCTTAACTTATCCTTGACAATGTCAAATTTGAAATGAATATTGACAACAGGTTATGTTTTTTATCTGTCATTATAGGGCAATTGATCACTGGTAGTTGGGACAAAACCCTAAAATGTTGGGACCCTAGAGGTGCAAGCGGACAAGAGCGCACTCTTGTTGGGACATATCAACAACCTGAGCGAGTTTACTCTCTATCACTTGTTGGACATCGGCTTGTTGTAGCAACGGCTGGAAGACATGTTAATGTTTATGACTTGAGGAACATGTCTATTCCTGAACAAAGAAGGGAATCTTCATTGAAATATCAAACCAGATGTGTGCGCTGCTACCCAAATGGAACAGGTAAACTTTAGAGTATGTGAAATTGTGGAATATTTTGTCAAACTTAAGATTTGAGCT
This sequence comes from Cicer judaicum, assembly GCA_037974835.1. Taxonomy (NCBI): domain Eukaryota; kingdom Viridiplantae; phylum Streptophyta; class Magnoliopsida; order Fabales; family Fabaceae; genus Cicer; species Cicer judaicum. The sequence goes on from JBBPBS010000738.1 coordinate 16,087,426, forward strand.
TTGTTTTATTTCATGTATCTCATTAGAAATCTTGATCAATTGCTGGCTTGTGTTCGCTTGTGCTATGTGCTTTAATTATTGTTTATCCATGAGCACCAGTGTTGTTCAATGGTGGGTGGCCGAAAAGCCGCTATTTAAACACAAATTGCCTATGGCTGTCGTAAAAAAACCCGGCGCACCATTCCGTCATGGCCGCCATTTAACAACACTTATGACTGATGAACACCAGTATTGATTGGAAGAGGTGACTAATGTGTAAATTCATGATTATTATTAGTTCACATCTATTTATGTTGCATTCTAGAAATCAGTTATGACACTGATTTTTGTGTTCTGATTCTTAGCCTTGATGTTCACTTTCCATGTACTTTTTGCAGGATATGCACTTAGTTCTGTTGAAGGGCGGGTTGCGATGGAATTCTTTGACCTCTCTGAGGCTAGCCAGGCAAAGAAGTATTGATTTTTAGCTTTATGCTTATCATTTCTACCACTCCAAATTTGTTATCTTTTATTTCATTTGTGTAGTCTATATAATACGTCATTGGTTTCTAAACTGTATGCAGATATGCATTCAAGTGTCACAGAAAATCTGAAGCTGGAAGGGATATTGTTTATCCTGTTAATGCCATGGCATTCCACCCCATGTAAGTATTTTCAAGTGCCTTGTCTATCGAATTTTCTTATTTCCTTGATTAAAAAGCATGCTAAAGAGGGTTAAAATTTTAAACGAATTGTGGTTTTAGTGGGTTAAATTAATCTCTCGATGTCAATTATTTATTTTCTCTGGTTGCCACAATGGCTTGAGGCAGAAAAGAAATACCTATTACTTATAATCATGACTAGGTGATTTGGAAATTAAATACTTGCAAGTATATTGCTTTGAAAGATAGGTTTAGTCAGAACTGAATGCTGATAGGATCATGAATAATCATGAAACTCAGTACCCAAAAATCAAAGCTAGAAACTGGTTTGGAGGTATTATGGATGTCCATTGGCTTGTGAATCTGTGATGAGTTTGAAATGAGAACATCTTTAAAATGGTTGCGCATTTGTTTCTCTCATCAGTACCATAGTATGATTTGTATCATTCAATGCATCAGATATGAAATTAGTGATACTACACTTGAATTGGTATCTGAAATCGGATGGGTTGAATTTGAATATGAAAGGTTCCAACTTATACAATGATGTAATAGCTGTGAGGAGTAAGAACTAATCTGGAGGGGGAAAGAGAAAATGCAAGCAAAAGTGCTAAACATCTTGAACCCCATGAGGAGTCTAATTGATAAAAAATGCAAAAGTGACATCGGGGTTCTTTTTATCAGAGCACATTTTATTGAACCAACGGTCCCAACTAACGATCACAACTAACAGCTATTAACGGAACTATCACCAACTAATTTATAACAAACAGTAACAACAAACTGACTGGCCTATGCAATTCCGCTAACATTTAACAGTGATTAATGAGAAATCTTCATGCAGATATGGTACATTTGCCACAGGAGGTTGTGACGGTTTTGTTAATGTATGGGACGGAAACAACAAAAAGAGGCTGTACCAGGTTCTCCTCATTTGCCTTGAGTGATTTGAGAGGTCAAAATCTTCTATGGCACTGCTTCAATTACTAAATTGCCATTTCTTGTTGCAGTATTCAAAATATCCAACTAGCATTGCTGCACTATCATTTAGCAGAGATGGACGCCTCCTGGCTGTTGCATCAAGTTACACATTTGAAGAGGGACCTAAAACGTAAGTTCTCTGTCCTCCCATTTTCTCCATTCTCTCTATCTCTCCCTGGTTTCAACCTGTTGTCCATTTCTTTTGCAGCAATGAACAAGATGCTATCTACGTTCGCAGCGTGAATGAGATTGAGGTCAAGCCAAAACCCAAAGCCTATCCCAATCCTACAGCTTGATTCAATGGTTCCTAATATAAGTTTGAAAATTAGAAATTTCTTGTCGTATTTTAACTGTGTACTTTGTTCACATCTTTCGTGTGAACATCCTTGTGAAGCTCTAGCAACTTTCTAGATACGTGCTGGTTAACATTTTGACATTTATGTTTTATGCGTCCAAATTTCCCTTCAATGTAAATAATTGTTAGGTTATTATTATTTTATAAGGACCGGGTGATTACTATTGTTATGCTTCTACTCACAATTTCGTCCCAACTCTAACAGAGACACATGTCGTTTGGTACTAACTCATCCATCCGTATCATTGATAAGTGGCGATTATCAAAATAAAATATTAAGAATTAAACTAAGTGATGTTTATATTTTTAATTACTTCAATTTATAATTATTAAGTTTATAATTTTATAAGTGATGTTTATTATTTTAATTAAATTCTACTTCAATTTATAATTATTAAGTTTATAATTATTTGTATTTTTAAATTGATATCAAAATACCTATACCTAAAGCGATAATGTGAGGAGAGTAAAATTTAGGTTTCCATTCCAAAATAAAAGAATGTATTTTGGCGAACTAAAAAGCAGTTATGCCACAAACAATATAACTTAACGGCCCCTGCAAGGCCACAATATGCTCATGAAATCTCAATATGCTTATGAAATCTCACCACATCTATGTCACACATTCCAAAAGAAGCAAGTTTTTGTCATTAATAAGCCTCGCCCAAAGGTATCGAAGTTTACATATTATCTCTGCGAGATTCATCCATGGAAGCACTCCAAATCTTTAAATATGACAAGTACTGATTTGGATTGGAACATCGATATTGGCATCCGTTTAAAATTTGCAAACCATATCTTAAAAACTAAGTCTAGTTAAATTTTAAGGTAGGCAGGCTGCATGAGTTGGTGGGTTATTTTCACTTTGTAAAACAGACACGGCATACAAAAGATGGACGCCACATTCAATTTATAATTCCAGAGATGGATAAAGAGAAAATGAAATTAACAACACAACAAAGTAGAGATTAAATATACTTCAATTTCAAAACTCAAGTTTTATAATTGACTTAACGAAATCCAACAAAATTAACAAGTTCTTCAAAAATTAAAACATCCTGGCATCATTATAATCCCAATGCAATAACCTAAAATGGTGGACAGTAGGATGCTGATCCTTCAGCAATACTGCAACACCAAAAAGGACTTCAATTGTTTTAGCGATACTGCAACACCAAAAAAATGGGGGGATGAGTGATGAGAACCCGTGTTATAACAAGCACAAATGGTTAGAAATTTGCACTAGGAAATAGAAAAAAAAATCCAAATAGTCACCTTAATGAAGCCAATTTCCTTGGCATTGCTACGGAAGCACTGCCTGCAACACATAAGTCCGTACTTCCTGATCAATCCATGAGGGTTCCCACACACACGGCTGAAATCGTACAACAGTTTATCAGAATCAAATGATATTATCAAGTAACTAACAAACCAAAATTTAAATGCAACAATAACTAAATCATACTCATGATTTCAGACAATAGTTATGGTATAACAACCTGGAACTTACATCAAAAAATTACTTGGATTTGTACAAACATTAAAAGCAAAGAATCAGTTGGACTATTCTTCATAAAACATATGAAAATAAGGGTAGCAGAGCCTCATTTTTTTTCTTCAAATTAAGACATATATGTCAATGCAACAACAGAAGTTCAAATAGAATTTGATATTTAATAGGCCATAGAAAGACCCTATGATTAACAGCATAAACTCTGCTGAGGAAACAAAACCTCAAGCACATGAAAAAATAGATTCATTTCACAAGTTGACTTGGTTCTTCTCCATGAGGGAAGCAAGTAACTAACAATGGATACAACTTCAAGAAATTAAAAGTGCAACAAGACCTAAAATGGCAATTATTAAGTTTCTTGAGCCGTGAAGGATACAGTGAACTCAGAGTAGGATGCCAACGGATGTCTAATAATTTTTATTTTGGCCCCATAAAATGTATTAGTTGCTTCTGTAAAACTGATTTTTAAGAAAATAAATGTAGAAAGATATAAGAGATAAAGCAATATGAATAGGTACTAATTTTAATCATTTTTCCTTCTAATTATCATCACTCCTTCAACACAGCAAAGAAAAGACACAACATATTTTGAGAAGAAAACAGTCCTAAATGCTATATACTATTTTGAGGGTTTAAGTCTTAATTAAATATTTTGTATAAGCTTAAACTGTTTTCTTGTCCTCACTACAAAAAGTATCTGGATCCACCACTGAGTGTACTCCAATTAACAGTTTCAGAAGTTGGTGAATCAATAGTCAATGGAAAAGCTCATAAATTTTCAACATCAACTCGAATATCCTCTATCTATCTATCAATCAAAATATATACACTAAAGCGGAACAAAACTAGTCTCCAACGCAAAGGCATCTATTTAGAGTCCCCATTGTGGATATTCTTAGCTTTTATATTATAAACTTAACAAAATTATATATTATAAAGGAGGCTAAACAAATCTGAGCATACACAAACTCCACAAGGTATATAGATGTAGTAAAAAACACGGATAAAAGATTGAATGGATTTATATGAGAGAGAAGTAAGAGCGGTAACATGAAAGAAAGACTTCAAAGTAAAAGAAAAAGAGGATGAATAATCGAGAAAAGATGAAATTGAAGAGATATAAGCAGCATGATGGATCAGATAGTGAATGAAGGGAGTAAGAGGGAGATACCAGGTGCGAGAGCCAGGACCATAGGTTTTGGGGTGAGAATTCCAGACATTAGAGTGACCCATGATCGTCGATTTGCTCCTCGGAGATTGGGGAAGATGGGAACGCAGCAGCCTCAAAACCCTAGAAACTCAGTCGCACAACAATGTAACAGGCGGGTCATCTATATATATAACCTCACACACGTACAGGACTATTTGGTTTCAATTCTCAATTTCGTTTTTTTTTTTCTTTCTGAAAATTTAATTTTGCAATGAAAAAATTAAGTTACCAACATAGACAAAATTAGATGTTTTTGTAATTTATTTTAAATTATTAATTTAATGTTCAATTATGTCGATAAATAAAATCTATTTGTATTTTGATATCATTATTTAAATCTATATATAAGATCTAAATTGAAAAAATATGATCCTCAAATAACTATAAAATTTGAAATTTTGATTTTTAAAAAGTGTGATTATTTTCATGAGTAAAAATATAAGTCGATCCATCCAACTAAACTTGAATATGTAACAAAATAGTTTCGATATAAATAAATATGTATGAAAAAAATAATTTTATGTTTCACAAAATAGCAAAACTCTTAAAAAAGTTATTTAATGGGTAAAAAATTAGACTCAGCCCATTTTTATCCAAATTACAAAACTCAGTAAAAAAAATTAGTTTGTTATTTTCGTGAAAAATATTAGATGCACTTTAGTTATTTTGATGACAAATACTAATTTTTAAAACGTTGTGACTTTAGTTATATTAATGCAAGTATTTTATGATTTTGATATTTTTGTTAATTGTATGTTTATGTATATTAGATGCTAACAAAAATAGCGATGATCAGTAACACTATATTTTTTAAGAAAATTAAGTTGTATCATTTTTTTTATAAATAATATGATGGTCTATCATTAACAATTTAACTAAAAAAAATTAACGTAGTTATACCTCTGAATGAGCCAATTTAAATGAGTTTTTTGTGTGTATCAAAATACAACTTTATATCGATTAATATGCAAACTATTAGAGGAGGGAGAAAAATTCTTAAAAAATAATAATGTGATTAACCTAATGCTCTACCCAATCAAATTAGAAAATGAGTGGTTTGACCTACTCCATAATTATTGTTTTTTTTTATTAGATTCAATCTATTGACGCACTCAATTTTTTTTTTTTTTTTTTATCAACTCAACCTATTTTGGCCTAACTCGACTTAATCTAACTCGACATACAATCTACATCCAATGATTCATTTATTTTCATAATTTTATATTTTCATTATTTAAATGTTCCAAACCATTTTTAAATGCAACATAAACATAATGTGATACAATTGATAAATAATTAAATTATTTAACTTTTTTGTAACTATAGTTTATGAATATATTGAAAATGTAAATACATATTAAAATATCTCTTTTATCAATAATGTTACAAACTAAATTGAGATAAGACTTAATTTAATTAACAAATGTCGAAATTATTACATTAAATGTTACTTTTTAAGTTTATTTATAAATCTAAAATATCACATTTGTGTGCAAAATTATTTATCAGTCTATCTAAAGGCAAAAAAATTTATCAATGTAAAATATATTTTAAAATTAAACTAATTAATTAAATAACAAATGAGTACTAAAATAACTAACAAAAATATATTTATGTAAGTTTAAATTACAATAGTTCATGAATTTATTATGTGTCCCTAAGTTTCATCCACTATTAACTTCATATGTTACACACTACATTAAATCACTTTCACATATTCACATCAACCAAATTGAAATTATTTTTTTGGCTATAAGTATCGATTAGTTATTTCCTTTCCTTTTCCATTTATAAAAAAAATAAAAAATTAATTACTTTCTTTCTACTTCCAAAACTAATTACCTAAGTGATTCTCGCGTATTTTTTTGTTTCCACTACATACGCGCAGAGACAATTTGAAATTCATATATACTCACGTCATTATTTAATGTCATACATCATCCTAGATAAAATCCAAAATTAACAAGGGGTTTCATTTAATTGACACATAACAAATTCAGAACTATTGTACTACTAGTATTTTGAAATAATTAGATTACTAACGTGCATTTTCTACTTTGATGTTATATATTTAAAATGCAAATACATCATAGTCAAATATCACTTTTCTTAATAATTTTAAAAGTGTAAATATACACCCGCATAAACGGTTGATAAAATTAACATATTTTTTGTTTTTTTATAAAAACTTTATTATAAAAGTCGATAAATAATTTTTTAATTTACAAAATAATAAATTTTAAAAAAATATTTATTAACTTATTAAATTAAAGAAGAAATATATCAAAATTGTTGGTTGAAGTTAAGAAGGAGAGAAATAATCCTAGTTTGGTGCGTGGCGTGGTCTGTGCGCAGTGGCAGTGAGCGAATAGCTTGGCATGGTTGTGAACTGTGATGGCTTCATCTTCTTCTTCTCAACCGGTATTATTATTATTTCTCTCTCACTCTTCTTTTTCTTCGTATTCTCAATTTTGACTCTCACTACAATCTGTATATACTTATTCTCAGGAATGCTTATTATCTGAAGAAGATTTCGACTTAATCCATGGCTCTGAATCTGGTTGGGTCCAAGCTCGAACTTCATGCCATCATCTCGCTTGTTTATCCTCTGATCTTACCCACATTCCAACCCCTAATACTCCCTGCAATAGGTTCTTTTTTCTATTACATCACATCACACGGTTTTGCCCCAATTTTATTATTATAGCTCCATATAGGGTTATATTTTGTTCTTGCAATGCTCAGCTATTTCTGCTCAATTGGGGTTACTGCTTTTTTGATTAATCAATTCTTTGATCAAAATATAACATTTTTAAAGCACAATTAATTTAAATGTTATTGATGATAGTAATAATAATCTACCTACCAACAACTAAAATTCAACGTTTTATTTTTCAGGTGCCAACACCCAACTGAAAACTGGCTTTGTTTGTCGTGTAAGGAAGTGCTCTGTGGCCGTTTTGTGAACAGGCATATGCTCCAGCATTTTCAGGATACTAATCATAGTGTTGCCCTCAGTTTCAGGTACTCATGCGTCTTTTTACTTTTTGTGCCCTTTGACACCCTAAATTTCTTGTGCTGCTTCATTTATTTCTCATTTTGTCAAACAGTGATCTATCAGTATGGTGCTTCTCTTGCGATGCTTACTTGGATGCTCAAGTTATTCTGCAATTACGTCCTGTTCATGAAGTCGCCTACATATTGAAATTTGGTGAGCCTCCACTGCTTGGAGCAAATCAACCTCCTGCTTCTGGAGACGACTAGGCTGAAGCCTGAAGGTTTGTGTAGGAGTTGACCATGGTTTATTATCTGAATATCATGTAGTTTTGGAGAGGATTAATGATTCTATATAATTGACTTTGGATCTTGATAAGTCCTACATCACATTTGGATTAGCTGTTTTATATTTTCGCTTATTTGAAGTAGTGCCTCGTAAAATATCTTGTTTGATGTTTGAATGTCATACAACTCTGGAGAGTCAAAGGATTTTTATTGGCAATTCAGTCTATATGATTTTGGTTGTCCATGTTTTGCCTACAATAAGGAATTTTAATTTACAATGTTTAGAGAGTGGAAACTTAGGTCTCCTATAGTACAAATGCTTAATTACAATTACCTGTTTCCCTCCCTCCTTCCCTAATGTAGGTGTTTCAGATATTTGGAAGTGCCAACATGATTCTCTTGATAAAATGAAAAAGAAAACTAGATATTAGAAAACAGAAGAACCAGATCAGAAGTGGTTGTCATGGCTTCTATGACCGAAGCTTCGAAATTTTTGAGGATGGACTGAAGATAAAACTAAAGATGAAAGAGGAAAGAAGCAACACTAAAGATGGAAAATGAAACACTTTGATCAAATGAAGTGTTTAATGAAAGTAGGGTTGGGAAAGAACATTTCCACTACTAAGTGAAAAAAATGTTGACAATAACACTTTTGTCTTTGGACAATGGATTTGGCTCCTCTAAAGTAAGTAATTAGTAGAGTGAGAAAATCAAGGGGCGAGAGGTTATCAATTCTCATGAAAAGAATACATCAACATTATTCTCACTCTTTCAAGTGGGTATGATGTTGAACATGTTATCGTTGTGGAACAAAATAGAATCTTTATCCAACAAAATTCGTTATTGTACAATAAATTTTTCTGCTTAAACTAGTGGTACTTTTGTAATTTTTTGTTATTCACCTGTGTAAGTATCTGTATTAATTACTTTATGGATGAATACTTGCCACTTCGTTAATAATGCCTCTTCTCAGTAACCACAAACTGTGTAATTGCTTCCCATTGATTAATGAAGTTACCCAATACATCTATCGTTAGTTACAAAAAAGCAACTGGAAATCTACAAATAAATAAGAAACTGGTCTATGAATATGATGCACGAGTTCTTCCCTCTCCATTTTTGGAAACAACACAGGCCAGTGATATCTGTAATAACTCCCTGTTTCACTGCCTTCCTTTTCATTCTGTGGAAGGATATTTGATTCAAGATACTTCCTTTACCAATTTGCAAATTTTTCCATGATTTTTCAATTGATACTTTTTATTGACGGATTTGTGTCATTTAGGGTGTTATTTGTTTCTGCCTTACTCTGCTGCTTTGTTTATTTCTGCCTTCTTCGCTCTGGTGATTTGTTTTTTAATATATGTTTATTTATAGCTGTTGCTGGTATTGTTTTTAATACTGAATAATGATGAGAAAATTCGTAATATTTTACATTGTTCCTGGTATGTGTTGTGCCTGATTGAATGTGCACTTTCTAGTTCGACTGGAAGCATTCATGCTTATAATGTATGTGCTCTGCATGTGGTGTTTGTGTTCTTTGTGACCATTCCATGTTTCATGTCTGTACTTATTTAGCATTATTCATGATATGTTTAGCAACTTCAGCTGTATGTCCTATGTGGATTGATTTTGTATTCTTTTGTTTGCATTGATTAATTTAAAGTGATGTCTTAATGTAACAAGATGGCATCTCCTACACAAAACTCGCTTAATGCTTGAACCATGTATTTCTCTGATTTTGACACAACCATTTTTCTTTGATGAAGCAACCCTACGGTTAGACAAGAGTTATTTGAGCCATTTGGCATATTTGTTTAATGTTTAATTTGTCTAGAGTGTGGGGCATTTTCTCATGTTGTTTTAGTTGTTTCTTTGGGTGGTGCAAAGAGGTAAGGATCTTTTGCAGCGAGCGCTATATGCTTATGGTTTTAGAGGAATGCCAGAATTGAGAGTTCTTAAGGATATTAAGTTTTATGTAGTTTCTTTATGAGAAAGTGATATTCTTAGGCTTATTATGATACCATGCTGACAGTTGTTTTGGATGGTTTTCTTTTGTTCGTTTTCCCTTTATCCTTCTATCCAAACACTCAAGTGGATGTATTATTTAGTCCACTGCTATGTCCTTCTTTCTTTCTCTGCACTAAACAATTTATTTTCTGTTTTTCCATTCAAATTTAAATGTGGAAGTCTCTTTTCTTCTGACGCTTCTTTCCTAAAAATATGCTTTTTACATTTTCTGTTTATATTCGGGTAATGTTTTATACTTTCAAATGAAACATAGCTCAGAGGTTTTAAAATTTTAGGTTAGTTAATTTGAAGTTTTTTTGGCAGGCCAAGTCACGTTTCATTGTTTTCATATCATGCATTTTGATTATATAGGGTGAATCTACTTTCCAATTCATTTGAAACACGGGCTGTTACTCTAAAGAAGTTGAATGCTTGATGGATGTTGATTAGTATTTATACAAGAATTTTCCATTTTCTTATAAAATTGTTTGAAGGGTCGGCATAATTGGTAGGCTATTACATCTCAAAATTATTTTAAAACTTCTTTAGAAGTTATGTTTAGTAATTTGTTTTTGCTGTCAGTTTTTTCACGGTAGATTTTGTTTTAATTAGTGAATTAATAGTTAGATTGCTTTTTTTGGGTTTAAATTCAGAATCTCTTTTCTTATAATATTTTAGGCGTTTCTTAACTTACCATCCAAATTACACGGTAGATTAATTTGATATCTATATTTTGCTTTAGTTTATAATTTTCATTTTACAAAAACATTAGGAAAATGCTAATGGATTAATTCCTTAAAAATTTAAACATTGTGTTAGGGCATATTAGCAAGATAAAAAATATTATTCCCAAAAACTAAATAAATATTACTCGGTACACCTTTACTTCATCCATTCGACGAATCTATACCAATTGTGCGCAAGTTATTGTTTAGTAGATAAATTCTTATTGGAGTACGCGATGTTATATGTAATTAATAATTATATATATATATATATATATATATATGTTAATCACTTCATCTAAACATCTATGATAAAAGGGAAGACGTGCATCTATGTTACGCTTCATTTCTCATTAGATCAAAATGTTTGGAGTACTCACAGGGGTTAAAAACTCAATAAAAAAGGGATTTCTTACAATTTTAAAAATAGACGTCACAAAGAATAAATAAAATATGATAAGAAAAAGAAAGAAATAAAAAAATAGCAACGAAAACTATGGAGAATAAAAATGATTGATTAATCGAACCCGGAAAGAGAATGAAGATCGGGAACAGATCTGAATTTGAGCTGAATCCGTGCTAAAGCAATTAGTAGTAAGTAACTTTTCTCAAATCTCGTAATTACTTATTATTACTTTGATTCAACGGATATATACATAGATGGGCGAAGAAGTAAGTGATGATGATAGTAATAATAATAATAAATCGAATCCAAAACTGACGATTTTGCCTCTTATAGCTCTAATCTTCTACGAAGTTTCTGGTGGTCCTTTCGGCGTTGAAGATTCCGTCAGAGCCGGTGGTGGTCCTCTTTTACCTCTTATTGGTTTCTTCTTTTTCCCTCTTATTTGGAGCATTCCTGAAGCTCTCATCACCGCCGAACTTGCCACCACTTTCCCTCACAATGGTGGCTACGTTCTTTGGATTTCCTCTGCTTTTGGTCCCTTTTGGGGTTTTCAAGAAGGCTTTTGGAAATGGTTCAGTGGTGTCATGGACAATGCTCTTTACCCTGTTCTCTTCCTCGATTACTTGAAACGTTCTTTCCCAATCTTTAACCTAATCATAGCTCGTATCCCTGCTCTTTTAACCATTACCTTTTCACTTACTTACTTGAATTATAGAGGCCTTCACATCGTTGGTTTCTCTACTGTTCTTCTTGCTCTTTTCTCCCTTTCACCCTTTCTCATCATGGCTCTTCTTTCTATTCCAAAACTCACTCCAAGTCGATGGCTTGTTGTCGATTTTAACAAAGTGGATTGGCGTGGTTTCTTCAATACCATGTTCTGGAATTTGAATTATTGGGATAAGGCTAGTACACTCGCTGGCGAGGTTGAAAATCCAAGTAAAACATTCCCCAAAGCACTTTTTGGAGGACTTGTTTTGGTGGTCTCTTCTTATTTGATTCCACTACTGGCCGGAACTGGTGCTTTGAGTTCCTCTCCGAGTGAATGGTCTGATGGTTATTTTGCCGAAGTGGGAATGTTGATTGGTGGGTTTTGGCTTAAACTTTGGATTCAAGCTGCTGCTGCAATGTCTAACCTTGGGTTGTTTGAAGCAGAAATGAGCAGTGATGCTTTTCAACTTCTTGGGATGAGCAACATGGGATTGCTTCCAGCTATATTCTCCTCAAGGTCAGCAATGTTTTGTGCCATGTTTCAATTCTTTCTTTCTCTTTTTCAAGTCAAAATGAAACTAAATTTAACTATGTTTACTTTTTTATCATCCTAATTACATTTGTATGGTATTTTCCTTTTTATTAGCTTGTATATAACCAGCACTGTTATTTGTTTTTAAAAATGGATTGAATCTTTGAAGAGTTTTCCTTAAAGAGGATTTGTAGTGTCTTTAGTACCTAGTGCCTACCATTTAGATTTAAATGGATGCTGGATGAATTTTTTAAATGTTACTATCAATTGCTTGAATGAAAAGGTTACAACAATCTAACATTGATGTGGTGCAATATAATTTATAGGTCTAAGTATGGGACGCCCACTGTTAGTATTTTGTTCTCAGCCAGTGGAGTTATCTTATTGTCATGGATGAGCTTTCAGGAAATACTAGAGTTCCTAAATTTCTTATATGCTATAGGAATGCTTCTTGAGTTTGCTGCTTTTATAACTTTGAGACTGAAGAAGCCAAATCTTTGTAGACCTTACAGAGTTCCGTTGCAAACATTTTGGGCAGCCATGCTTTGTGTGCCTCCTTCTTTGTTACTTATTCTTGTTATGTGTCTGGCTTCTTTGAGAACGTTCTTTGTGAGTGGAGCAGTAGTAATCGTGGGATTTATCTTGTACCCTATCTTGGTTCAAGCCAAGAATAAAAATTGGTTACTATTTGAAACTGAACAACTTTCATCACCTTCCGATAGTCGGCAGGAATGCCATCCAATTGTTTCAGAACTGGTTGACCTAGAAAACAAGGATGTTGAGTTTCTTGTGAGCTCACCATTGCCTATTGTGGAAGAAGAATTGTCCTTATTACTAAGTGATTCCAAGCCAAACTAGCAGTATCTTCTTCTCTTGACATATTTTTCGTCCGACAATTCATGTGAGATTGTTAAATATTTTGGTCTTCTTGGGCATTGTTCAGGTAGCAAGATATGGATATGGTTTTCTATTACTCAGAAACTAATTGATTATAACAGTACACAGTAACACAGGTGAAAACAAATATTCAAAGAGCAGAGACGGGGTTGTGGGATGGCTGAATAGTGAACAGTACAAGATCAAGTGTTGTGTGTTGTAACCTTGCTTATTATATTTTACATTTGTTATTACCATCAATTATACAAAGAACTGTAGTTAATTTTGCTCGTTGAAAATACTTGGTGTATGTTTGGATACATATAGAATTGTAGTGGCACGGTACGTTACAAGTAGAAGCTACCCTATAGAGAGATTAGTGAATGTACAATGGAAGCGCCGAACTTGGATGAGGTTAGGTGTGATTCAGAATTGCATACAAGAAGTACTATTTCCACTAGTGTGGTCTTATGGTCCTATCACAACTGATGATGTTTAAGCTAACAAGGGATATGTTTGTTTGTTTGCAAGATTCAGAGGATAGAAGGTTGCATTAGCTTATGTTTGCAGCTAATAACCCTTTGCTATTTATGAATATGTAACTCATCTAGTTAGGAGTTGCTTTGTATTCCTTGTTTAGGTTTTTAATAGAACATGTTTTATAACTATAGCTATTCTAGTTTTAGTTGAACTTTTAATTTACAAAACCTTTATCCATGGGAAAATGTAGCTCTTAGATAGCAATATGTTATTACTACACCATGTTATTTCTAAGTGCTTCTTACTTTTTAGATAGCAACCTGTTACTATAGTAACTTGTTAAATTTCTTACTTCTTATTTCTCATGGGAATTGGTTGTATTATCAACCTGATCTCTTTTATTACTTTATTTAAATAAAGATACATTTTTTGTTACTTATTGTCTTGAATTTAGTTAATGGCGAGCAATAAAACTTTTTTCTTTTTTTGCATGTGATGGTATAGTCGTAGGAGTTTTCATCCTTTAACTTGAATGAATGAACATATAGTGGATTTAACTTGAATGACTTTTTAATTTGTTTAGTAAAATAACTGAATTTGAGTCAGCTAACTAAAAAATATAAAAAACAAAACAGGTAAATATAAATATTCAAAGAGCAGGTAAAATTTGTGAATATCAGCAGAAAGGTCTTGATACAAGTAAAAGTAAAGCAATTAGTAACTCGGTCTTGTCAGCAAAGCAGCATTTTAAGTTTTTGTTGATATATCTTGATCCATCATTTGTTTTATTTTGCCTGATGTTGCACTTCTACGTAGCAGCCTGCTACAGCAATTTTTATTTTTATTTTGCATTTGCTCTTTTCCATGTTGACTCATACTATCCAAGAGACTACTTTTGGATTTATTAAAATGTCGATGTTTGTTGACCATCCAAGTACTGACAAAGATCATTTGTGGTGAACTCGGTAATTACTCTTAATGCCAGTTGGCTTTAAGTTCTTAAGGAGTCTATAGTTGGCAAGAGTGAGTATATGTTTTGAACCATTTGATGATTGTAATTTTTACTCAAGTAAAACTAACTTTACTTCACTTCAATATATTAATTTCACCTCAATGTCTTATTTGTTGGAGTTTATTCTTCTGCTTGCTTTGCAGATATCATTCTTCAAATTTCAATTGGTTGTATTAGAAGTCATTAAATATGGTTTAACAGAATTAGCTTCATGGGGACTTCTTAGGGAATTTAATTCATCTTAAGCGAGAAGTTAGTAAAATGAATGAATCAATGATTGATATTGTAATCACCCATGATTGGTTATGTATGTGTATATAATATCAACAACTCATGTAATCATCAATGATAGATATTATTCACTTAATTCTTTTAAGTGATTTGTTATTTGTGTTTACATTCACTACAAGGGAGTTGATATTTAAACAGACTCTATCTCTGGAGTAATGTAGGTAGATGATGATACAACATCCAGGACAGGTAGTGAAAATTTTGTTTGGAGTAGAACTAGGCCGCAAGCTCCAACAAGAGAAAAGGTTATTGATAACTATAATATTAGTCTTTCAGGGGAGGGTATTGATTATTGATAAGTGTAGAAGCATGTACGAGATCATTAGGGAATACAATGACATGGTGATTACCTTCCAAGACAAAATGAAAAATAGGGGCATCATTTCAAATACTGCAGTTGATTAACTAACAAATTATATAATAATAATATCTTGGAAAGTTCTTTACTTTCAATCTGTATTTTTTCTCTGCATTTAAAAGTAAGCTCGACAATTTTGCTCGCTGCTTGCTGAAAATTCCCACTACTCACGAATTCAGCCAAATTAAACATAAAAATTAGGATGCAACCCACTTCCATCATTAGGTTTTCCCAAAGCATTTTAATTTTTAGGCAAATGTGTTTCTTCCGTTACAAATGAAGCCTCAGAATGAAAAGGGTTTTTCTATTTTCTGAAGATAATATTCAGGAATCAGAAATAAAGTATTAAAGCCTTTTACTTTATGAGTATTTAAGAACAAAAAAGAATTACTACAAGAAAGTTTTACTTAACATGATCCTAGTCAGAAACACTTGCTATGCAGCCTGCAACCAGAGACAGATGCTTAATATCACCTTACTACATTACATTGCATATATCATATATATCGACATACAAGTGTATCCTACTACTTCGATTCATTTTGTGGCAACCATACATCTCTGATGCTGCTGCTAACTGCCCAAGTAAAGAAAGCTTCTTCATATTATAGCAATCTGAGGAGACCAGTAGAATTCTTCTTCTACCTTTCTTAGCATCCAAAATCATAAGGAACCAGTCCTTTCAGTTCTGGACCGTTGAGTCTGTTATTTTCAAAACTGAAAACGAGTGGGAAACAGATATTTACTTCAGCTTCAAATGTTATGAATACAAGTTTAAGTGACTATTCTAAGAAACAAGACACTTTGCAAAAGTATTAAGTGTAATCTCGTCTTCAAAGATTTTTATTCAAATAAATTATCTCATGCATATCAAACATGGTCATCTAATCTTAGTTGGGTAGTAAAATATACACACTGAAGTGGCGGACAAAATTTCCAGACACCTCATACAGATGAGACTTGCTAGGATGCAGAGTAATAGTTACTGAAAGTGATACAGATGTATATTAAGTGAAGATGGTTGATAGTTTCTTCCAGATTCATGTTGGAATTCAAAAAATGTTTTCAGAACCATGGTGTTGTGTATGATGGTAACCATTAATGTTTTTGCTCTACCAGCTGAAACTGACAATTTGACATGCTAGCAGGACATGTTGCTTTATAGAAGGAATTGTTGATTTTATTCAATGTTTATTAGTCATTGGAGCTGTTAATATGAAGCAGACTATTAATGGGGTAAGGTAACAAATCATTGGAAAGAGTTACTGTACCTTTCCGGTGGGAAAGATCCGAAGTTTCCATCTACTGGTATTGTTCCACAGAGTTCATTATTGGAAACATCACTGCACAATCGGTGTTTCAAATTAGCTGATAAATCAACTAATAAAAAAAAAGGCATAGAAATAGAAAATTACATGATTTTGAGATTTTGAAGACGGGTGAGTTCTCTTGGGATGGATCCTGTGAGCTTGTTGTTATTTAGCCGTCTACATCATGAAGGTGAGCAACACAATTGAGACAGATGATTAAATTCAATAAAACTCTAAACGTTAAGTTTTTGGTGAAAGAGACTTACAGGAATTTAAGTGAATTCAAGTTGGCAAAGGAGTTTGGAATATTTCCTTCAAGTTTGTTATCATATAAATCCATACTAACAAGGTTCTTTAAGTTACCGAGCTCTTCAGGAATCTTTCCGTTAATGTTATTGCTATACAGCTCCCTGCAAATGCAATGAATTGTATTTCAAAAAAAGTAATTTAATAATTAGGGAAGAGTAGCAAGCTAGCTAGTTAGCTTACAGGTATTGGAGGTGGGTTAGTTGGGCCAATTCGGGGCCCAAAGATCCAGAGATGTTAGAATTGCCCAAGTCTCTGAAAGAGAATAAAAAAGGTATTAGAAGAACCCTAAGTAAGAAGTAAGAAGAAAAAAAGGAAAGAAGAAGTGAAGTTACAACTTACAAGCGAATAACGTGATTGTTGGAGTCGCAGGTAACATGGAACCAAGTACATGAGTTAACAAGAGTTGGGTCCCAACTCTGAAGGACGTTGTTGGGATCAGAAAGTCTGCTTCTCAAAGCATGAAGAGCGTTTCCTTCGGAGTTGGTTGAGAGGGATGAGAGAGGACATTGGAGGAGCACAACAAATAACAAACACAGACAAATCAAACAAGACATATTAATTCTTTCTTCTTTCTTTGGGAGAGGCTGTGAGTCAAGAAGGGAAAAGAGAATACAAAACTGAGAGAGAGAGAAGAAATAATAATGTAAAGACTTAAGAAGGAGGAAAGGAAAGTCAAAAGAGAGGGGCTGATGAACATGACACGAACACAACCAATAAATTGAATTGATCAATCAGACTTCAACTTCACGCGTTTCCTGCTTCTACTGGGCCCCCCACCCCCCCCTTTCATTTTTTATTCATTAAAACTACTCCACTTCATTATATCTACACTTACACCTATTTTCATTGGATAATCTTTTTATTGCTAATACTTTGTTAGCATTTGCCAACAATTTTTACAATTTAAAAGTTGTAGCAATTCCTTACTATCCACAAGACCGAGTCTTCGTAAGAAAGACCTCCTGTGCTTGATGTGATCAAGTACAAAGAGTCGTTGCTATATGTTTCTTGTTTGTCCGGAGGATACTGTCAAGTGCCGATAACAAATCATTTGATCAGTTTTAATTAAGAATTCATGGTTTAATTAGTTAATATTAGGATAAATTAGATTTAATGTTTGGATAGTCATTTATAAATTTATTTTAGTTTTAAAATATTGAACAAATCACCAAATTAGTGTATTATTATGTAAGTCACTCTCAAACGCGTCTACTTTATTGATATTTTAAAATAATTGTCAAACGTTTTTTTTTTCAACTAGGTCCCTTTGATAATCTCTATGATATGTCGACGTTAATTATGTAGACGTGACACATTAACTGCCACTTGTTGGTTATTTATCAAATTAATAATATTTTACTTTTTTTTTTCTTTTGATCATTCAGGATTTAAGGACAAAATTCACATATTAACTAATTTCAGATAAGTGAATAATCTTAAATTCAACTATACGTCTCAACATATCAAATGTTTTTGTTACTATTGTATGAGTTTCATTTACGAAATTGAAAACACTTTATCTCTAACAGATTCAATAAGAATATTTTGGTCAACATATTTTTTACTAGCGTAATTAATTAATATAATTAGTGATTTTTCTCTCAAAAATTCATTAGCGGTTCAAACGACAAATAATATGAGGACGTGAAATATGGATATAGTAGTATTAGAATAGAGTAAGCTACAGTAGATACAAAAAGAAGAAAGAATAGAGTAAGCTAGTAATTAAATATGCAATGTATGAAAGAAAGAAAGAAGATGAAGCCACGTTATAAATTTGACGTACGGATGGTGGTACTTGTTTGAGTGAAAAGAAGAAAAAGATAACATTGGTTTGAGAGTGGATCCATGGTGTTTTATTCTTAACACGCATTTTACTCGGGGAAGTGAGAGTAGACACTTGGATTCGAGAGTGAAATGAAATATAAAAAGTAGGAAGACATGATGATATGGTGATATATACTAGTAGTATTTATTCGCCTAATTGCAAGAAAATTGACGTACAATTTAGATGGACATTAATTGATTTCTGTTTTTGGTTAAAAAGTAGACATGTTAATTTGGAGGAGTGGGAAAAGCAAGGGTGTAGAAGCGCAGATTGATTTTCCGCATATAAATATACATATTTGTGTTGTTGTATGCTCTTTTGGCATATATGTTGAAATTAAAAGAATTTATTCTCTCTATTGGATTCGTACTTCCGACCATTGATAGAGAGCATTATAAATGAGCATCAGTACTGCACTCTGTGAACTCATCCAATATTCATGGCAAGAGGAGGAGGAGGGCCAGGCGTGGCTGCCAGATCAAACTTGTTGCTGCATCATCTCCGGTAATTAATTATTATAAATTTTATTATCTTTAATTGAATGAGTACTCACTCTCCTTGAATGGCCGCATCGCATGCATGCAGGAAAGCTAAGGGAGCTGAGAGTAGTACAGGGCAGCAGGTTCCAAAGAGTAGCAGTGGGAAGGATTCATGCTGGTGGATTCCACACCCAAGGACAGGAATTTACTTCCCTGCTGGCCATGACTGGGTAATGGAAGATGTTCCTGACGGCGCCGCCACCTTCGCCGAGACCTGCTGCTTCAGAAATATTTAAATACTCTCTTGTGTTCTCCACAAATCACAATCCTATATGCATGCATGCATCAATCAATTAACTTAACTGGTTCAATTTCAACTCATGGATGGAATAGTAGTAGTAACATTCAAATAAACAGCACTGCTATATATATACCACCATCATGGATATATATCTGTATATGAAGGAATGTGAATGTGAATGTGAATGTGAAAATAATTTCACTAGCTAGCCTACTTCTCTGCCTTCAAACTTTTAATTTAAGATATAATAACAACTACGTAAGTAATTGTAACAAATTGGTTCCACTTCCCTCTTTCATATTAGTGTTTTGGGATTTATAACTGAGACTTCAACTTTAATAAGAGGGATTGGCTAAACATACATGGACAGGTCACAGTGTAATGCTTTACGAGATTGTATTTCGTGACATACAACAATTTTTGTTAAAAATACGCATTAAAAATAAATGTAATACCATAAAATTAGTCCACCGTACATAGGATATATTGGAGTGGGAGAGAGGTATAAGACAATAGCTTTAGTGGCATATAATTGATAGAATTCAACCAAAAATATTGGGATTTGATCTGGACTGGCCAGGTCCCATCCGAATTGGGCTCCATCGAGAACATCAATCAGCTCTACAAAGCTTCAGAAGCTATCGCTCATCATCCTTGAGCGACGTACTTCAAGCACACCCTTGGAGCATCAATTAATTTTCCCGCCGAGGAGATTTTGCTACCTCACCTATACAAGATAGACATTTATTCTTACCTTTCACTCACCTCATTTAAACCCTCCAGCCCATGTCGTCCCTCGGATCAGAATTTGAGGTTAAAGCTCCCTTTCTATCTGGTTGAGAGGTTCAACATTAAGAATGGTTCCGATTCTACACAAACCTGCAACATTTTAAATTTTGGAGATATAGATTATTACCTGAAGGCGAAAGTCCACAATTTTATCTACATAATGTCATTGCTGAAGGACATATCCATGTATTAATAAATGATGATGATTGATTACTTGATAATAAGTGCATTCTTCATATTAAAAAAAGATAAGTGCATTGTTAAGCAAATCTTTATTAACTTTGAAGACGAATGGTAGTTGTTAGTAAGTTATTGATAGTCGAGATTGAATCAATAACCAAGTTAGAATTTATTAAACACAAAAGCAAGTATATGAAAAGAAGATACGAGGGGCAGGGGGTAGCAAGCTTTACTCGTGAAGGGGATAAAACTCCATCTTCAATATGGTATGAGATATTGAGAGTTAGTCCCCTTATAAATAATACTTTTGCCTCCTTTATGCCAAATCCTTTTAATCAAGCTGCAGAAGAACAAAACTCACGTAGTTTTCTTATTACATTAGTAATAGATCTGTTAATTAATCAGGAGCGATGATTTCATGTCATTACATTAATTGAGAATTTTAATGAGTTACAAAAGACAAAAACATGAAACAAGTAACCAGAAAACAGAGCTTGACAACATAAAACTAGTAAATAGTAACCACAACACAGAGCTTGATAAAAGACACTTTCTATAAGTTTAAAACAACAAGCATGAAATGCAATCAGACATCATACATGCCTGCAGGAATAATCTCTAATAAAGCTCCTAAAACAAAAACATATAATCAATATTTATTGTTCCGATTACATGACTACATGACAAAACATAAGAGCAGTTTTTGCTGCACCTTTTCTTTTCTCGAATGCATTGCTATACAGTTTATTATCTACACAGTATTGATAGTCGACACCAACCCCTCTTCCTTCTTTTTCTGTTCTTTAATTTCCCATCTTTATGTACAACCTAACCAGCAAGTATCCATGAGCAGACATACTGCTACCTTTTTCTTCAAATAAATTGCAGTAAAGGAACACCCTCCATTTACTACTACATTGGGTGAACTAACAAACTCCAAACCCAAATATTATATCTAACATAATATTCCAAATTCTAGTGCAACCTCATGCAAATCATCCACAAACTCATGGCAATTCTCTTGCCATTCTTTCTAGTAACCTACTTTTCTCCTCCTTGGAAACATGTGGGTCAATATTGCCAAGGTTTTTCACAAAACTGTTTGCCTCATCCTGCCGATTGTGCTTACAATACCAATCAACGATGGAGTTATAAGTACTGTGGTCTGGCTTACATCCCTGCTTGATCATGTATCGAATAACATCAACAGCCTCAACAAACATCGAGTCAGCAGCATACGTTGCAACAAATGTGTTGTAAGTTACAACATTGGGAACAAGTGCAGACTCTTTCATTTCAGAAAATATCCTCAAAGCCTCCTTCATCCTACCATTTCTGCAATATGCGTAAATAACAGTATTATATGAAATTTTATCTGGTTTCATACCTTTCTTCAGAACTTCCCTTAAAATTTCTTCTGATTTTTGAAACTTTTCAGAACGGCTATACATATACATCAAGCTATTATATGTAGTCAAACTTGGAGTAAAACCATTCTCGTACATGAAGTTCAAAATCTCATTGGCCTTGGACACCACCTGCTTCCTCCCATATATTGAAATCATTGCATTCAGAGTAGTTATGCCAGGTGAAATTCCTCTTCTCCTTAATTCAAAAAAAGCACGTTCTGTTTCCGATAGAAGATCACACTTGCTACTTACTAGAACAAGGGTCTTCAACAGAACAGGATGTGTTTCAATAGAGCCAGAGTAAATCTCTTCACCAAGAGCTTTCATCTTTTCAATCTCCTTACCATTGGCATAGGCATGAAGTAGAGAAGAGTATGTTAGTTCATTAGGTTTACACCAACCATCCTTCATTTCGGCAATAATTTTTTCGGATTGTTCCCAAAACCCTCCTCGAGCCAAGGCAGCTAAAACAGCATTATAGGTAGACAGATCAGGAGCCACTCCAGCTTCCAACATGCTTTTATAAACATACATTGCTTGATCGAACGAACCACATCTGCTGTATGCACTAATTAGCGTGTTGAAGGTGTCCCTCTCTGGCACAAACCCCGATCTCTTCATCTCTTTAAATACTCCTGCTACCTCAGAGTCCATTTCATTCTGTCCAAACACAGCCAAAAGTGTGTTCCAAGTAACAATATCAGGGGAACACCCACATTCCTTAATATCCTCAAAAACTTTCATCATTTTCACAAATTTTCCTCGGTTACCATGCATCTTGATAAGAGCATTAAAGGTGCAAATATTTGGTTTGCATCCCTCCGCTTTCATTTCTTCATAGACTTTAAAAGCAAACTCATCTTTCCCCGCCTTCTCAAACCCCGAAAAAAGTGTGGTGTAGGTAAAAACATCCGGCTTAATCCCTTTCTCCACCATTTGAATTTTAAGTTGGGATGCTTCCTCCAACAAACCACCTCTAACATGAGCAGATATCAATGAATTATAAGTAACCGCAGAAGGTGAGAAGCCATTACTCTCCATGTCTTTAAGAACCTGTAGTGCCTCTTCGGGGCGCCTTGACTTTGCAAAAACATCCAATAATGCATTATATGTAACCCTGTCAGGGACAAATCCAGCTGACTTAATCAGATCAAACACATTGACAGCTTCCTCGTATAGAGAACCGCGACGACAACAAGTTATAAGGGTATTGTAAGTGTACAAATCAGGAGCAACTCCATTTGTTTTCATAGATTCAACAAGAGAAGTAACACGAGACCAAGGCATTCCCATTTTTCCATAAACATTCAAAATGGAATTATAAGTAATGAGAGTGGGGGTGCAGCCATCTCTTTGCATCTTGTTGAACACAGAAACGGCATCGCTATACCTACCTTTACTAGCATAAGCAGTAATCAAACAAGTATAAGCATAAACGTCAATCTCAAACCCGTCGTTTTCAAGAGTTCGGAGCAAGGAAGCAGCGGATGAGACACGACCAGCTTTGCCAAGAATGTTAACTATGACGGCAATTGCAGAACCGGTCAAAAGATTGGAAGAACCATGGTGGTTGCGAACCCAGTGAAAGACGGACAAGGCGAGTTCAGTTTTTTTTCTAAACCCTAAAGCCTTAATAATAGCGAGAATATCACGAGATAAATGAGTGGGATGTGGATGTGGTTGGGTGAAAAAGGGACCCAAAATATGGTCAAGGTGAATGGAATCAACTGTGGAAGAGTGAAGTAAGGTATTGAGAATATGCTGACCTGAAGAAGAAAGGTGATGATTGGACCATGGCTTACCGGAGTTGGGGTCGGGAGAGGACTTGCCGATGTGTAAACGGGTTCGGGAGTGTGAAGTAGAATTGAAGTCATTAACAACAGTGGAAATTGAGGGTCTAGAAGTGGAGGGTGGTGGATATGGGAGTAATAGAGGAAGACAAACCTTTCCTACCATCTCCATTCTCCTCTCTTCTCTTCTCTTTTGCGGGAACAACTATTATTTCATATATACAATATCGCTCAATAACGATAACTTTGAACCAGACCCAAACGGTAAGGATATTTTTAGTTCATGGACCCCCGATCCACTTTACTCTAGCCTAATTTTAGACAACAACGCAGGCCCAGCTACGGATTCGCAACTTAACCTACATTCGGTACCCATCCACACATAAATAGTACACATCAATTCTTTTTTTAAAAGTACTAATAGATGTCAATTAACTCAAGAGAATCCAGGAAAAATACTCAATTTATTTCATAAGCCTTTTTAAATATGAATAAATACCAAATTTAATCTCTCACAATTTTAATGTTACCTAATTTAATCTCCGACAAAATTTATTACCCAAATAATCTAGGAATTTCTATTCTCAATTAAAAATTTCGTAAAGAAGCAATATCACATTATTGTTCGGATATCAAGACGACATAATCAATATTAAATTGTAGGTAGAGGTTAATAACTCAACCCGACCAGAGTTCTTCCTCTTTCGATAGAAGAGATCTGCGGATGCTGGTTTAATTAATTAATTACCCCTGAATTATAGCACAAGAATGTTTCACCAAGACATCAACGCATTGCACGGGGTTACTCGTAGTAATTAAATAATCAATCATCTTGCCTTGCCCTCCATGAGCTGAGACAGTTCGATCAACAATGATGCAGAGAATAATAATTAAAAGGAAAACATAGCACCACCATATTTAACATCTCCAATAATTTCATAAATAAATTAAAAAGAAACATGTCCCAATAAAAACCTACTTGCTATAGCTTGTTGAAGAAATTACATCGTTCAAAACAAACTCTTCAACATAGACTTGTTCGGTGCCCATAGTACTAACAAAAACAAAACACTAAGGCTACTATGCTGCAGGCCACGATAAGACTAACTGGCCCTTAACATCACTTAAGGAAATGAGGGCTAATCAACCCAGCAATCTCAAGCATACCAACTTCATCTTTCCCAGCAAATATCTTCTTGATCTTCTCATCACAGCGTATAAGCTTCTTGTTTTCAGGGTCCTGTGTATATAAACAAATAAAAAATTCCAGTTAAAACCAATCAATAGTTATACAATGTGATTGTGGATACAACGAACAGCATTAGATTAATGAATTATGTCAAAAAAATAATACTGTGTGCCAAGTTAGAAAAAAGTATAGCAGAAAACATTGAATTAATGGGAAGTAATTCACACGGTACCAAAGTGTTTTTAGAAAGCTAGATGTTCTCAAGTCAAAAATAGAAAAACTTTTATTTGATAAGATTTATCAAACAGGGAGGGAGGGAACACTTGAGATTAGATGGCACAAAAATTGACCATGGAAGTCCATTTGCAACAACAATTATAATATCAGTTGAACAGAATTGCATAAAGAACAAATTTGGAAAAATTGTGCACATCAAGCCAATGAAATGCAGAATAGCAGAGTTAGTACTTCATGTCAAGACAGGTTAATAAGGTTACCAGTAAAGAATGGAAATCACACTCAAAATGTGTCAAAAGTTTTTGGTAAAGTTCAGTCACACACCACGTGTCCATTTCCTACATTCAAAGTCAAGTAGTTTCTTCCAAATAAAACATTAATAGAGATCTTCTTGTATGGTACTCCAGTGTTTGTTAAGTATATAGTGGTGGGAACAATGGATTAAAAATGAGTGATTTGTATGAAACAATTATGAGTTTTTTTGTTTTGTCTTAGCATTGGTTGTATACTTTATAAACCCAGGAAGATCAGAATTTTGTACTATATTAACTCTAAAAATAATTAAATCTCAAATGTCACAGAGCATCAACGCGACGTGACTCATGTTATTTACGTTTAATATATGCACTGTTATTTGAATTTATTAGAGTCCTCACTCACTGGCAGACCAGACGCTAATTCTATTATATTCAGCCTGTATTTAGCAATTTCGAAAACAAATATTTATTCAAAAATCTAGGGTTTCGATAATTTTTTTTATTTTTTATTTTTAAAATTGAAAACCTTATCCAGAATGCAAAGTTGAGAAAGTAGCAGTGGAAAAAGGGGGAAAGTTTGAGGAAGAAAGAAACCTGAAGATTGTTTTCCTTAATGTAAGCCCAAATGTACTTGAGTGCTTGGGTTCGGGAAATCTCTGGAACGCCGACGATGGCTTCCATCTCGGGAGAAACTTTTCGTGGCTTCATGATACCGCGAACTTTGCCACCGGTGGATGGCTGAGAGATGGTGGCCAATGTAACCGTTCGCAGTGGAGCAACCCGTAACGTAGAAGGAGGTGCTGGAAATGAAAACCTTGATTGAAGTTGAGGCCTGAGAGTTATAGTGGATGTAGAAAACATAGTAGTAGTAGTAGTAGCCATGGAAACCGCCATGTGCGAGATTGAGATAATGTTTTGAAAGGGAAGAAATATGTAAAATCAGTCACTCAAACAATAACCAACAAACACTCCATTATCCCTACTTCATCAAACCGTTATCTCATTCTCTTCACCCTCCCTCTCTTTTCAATTACCAAATTACCCTTTTTTTTTAATTTTGAAACTTCAATTCCATTTCTGTCTCTTTCTATTAATGTTTTTTTTTTCATTATTTTGAATCCAAATCTTTTTCAATCTTTTATTAGTTCTCTTTAACTTATTTTTTTCAATTCTTAAAAATTTATATTATATAGAACGTTATGCTCAATAATCCATGTCAATTACATGATAAATAACCAAAGGCGGAAGCGTACCTGTGGGGATTACCATTGATGAAATCTTGGGATGACGATGATAGAGACAATGGGTTGGGTGATCTTCTTCAGAAAAACACCCTGAATATCTTGCTCTCTTGATGGGGATAGAGAGAACCCTGAATAGTCTTGTTGTGTTTGCCTTGGGAACCACTACCCCTATATATAACTATTATTAAGTTATATCCCAAATTGCAATATTACTAATTCAGCCCCTCATTAAATTAGAAACCGCCTAGTATCTACACTATTAATTTTTATAATTATTATGCTCTTTAGCCATAAACTATTATATATTATTTGACCCCTAGTTTATTGGCTAATTATATAATGATCCTAACACACTTTATTAATTAATTACATATGTGACCCATAAATCATACAATCTCCCACTGGTCACATATGTATCCTTAGAGTGTGTTAGACTTTATGACGTCAAAAAATATCATTATAATTACCTTGAGCCTAATCCAAATTGTCCCATCCATTAATCGTATCAGCACATGGAATCAAAGAGGCTTTCATCATAATAAGCATAACTAAACCCATCAATGATCACCCGCACTTACACAACTAAATGACATAGACCCATTATGAAAAGTGTAGCATGAAAATTACGTGAAGTTGGTCAATGCATGTCAATTTTCAACTGGTCCTACTTTACCGAATGAGATCATACCATAACTTAAATGTATAAAGTAACCAAAACTGAATATTTTAAACTTTATTTCTGATCAAAAAATCCAAATACAATGTATTTGTATTTTACAATTAAACATAGAACATAAATTACATAATGGACGAAACTCCCACTAAAATCAAGATCCCTCAAACTGTAGCACACCCATGTGAGCAGTATGCTCATGAAAGACCTTGGGTGGTAGACCTTTAGTGAGCGGATCCGCAATCATGGAGTTTGTCCTTAAGTGTTCTATGGATATCTGTCCACTTTGTACCTTCTCTTTAACAACTAGGAACTTAATGTCAATGTGCTTTGACTTGGTTGAGCTCCTATTATTGTTAGAATACAGGACTGCTGATCTATTGTCACAATACAACTTGAGTGGTCTTTCAATCCCTTCAACTATTTTCAGCCCCGTGACAAAATTTCTCAATCAAATGGCCTGGTCAGATGCCTCATGAATTGCTACGAATTCTGCTGCCATGGTTGATGAAGCAGTAAGACCGTGCTTGGCACTACGCCAAGAAACTGCTCCACCAGCTAACAGAAAGACATAGCCTGAAGTTGATCTTAAGCTGTCTTGGCATCCCGCAAAATCCGAGTCAGAGTACCCAGTGATCTCTAACTGGTCTGACCTCCTATATGTGAGCATGTAGTTTCTTGTTCTCTTCAAATATCTCATGACCCTCTTGGCTGTTTTCCAACGGTCAAGACCTGGATTGCTTAAATATCTGCCTAAAATCCCTACTATGAACCCTATGTCTGGACGCGTACATACTTGGGCATACATAAGACTCCCTACAGCTGAAGCATAAGGGATCTTTTGCATTTCTTGAATTTCCAAACTTCCCTTAGGGCATTGTTTGAGACTAAACTTGTCTCCCTTAGCAACTGGGGTGTCCCCTGGTTTGCAATCTTGTAACCCAAACCTTTTGAGAACCTTATCGATATAGCTCTTTTGTGACAATCCAAGAATACCTCGAGACCTGTCTCGGTGTATCTGAATTCCTAATACAAAAGAGGCGTCACCAAGATCTTTCATCTCAAAATGCTTTGATAGAAATTTCTTAGTTTCGTGCAACATGCCTATATCGTTAGTGGCAAGCAGTATGTCATCAACATACAAGACCAGGAAAATATGTCTGCTCCCACTGAACTTATGATACACACAATCATCAACTGTATTCATCTCAAAACCAAATGAGAGAATTACTTGATGAAATTTATGGTACCATTGACGAGAAGCTTGTTTTAGCCCATAAATGAATTTTCTTAGTTTGCACACCATATTATTTGGGTCTCCCAACACAAATTTTTCTGGCTGCACCATATAGATCGTCTCATCAATGTCTCCATTGAGAAACATTGTCTTTACATCCATTTGATGAGGCTCCAAATCAAAGTGAGCAACAAGAGCCATGATTATTCTTAAAGAGTCCTTCGATGAAACCGGAGAGAAAGTCTCTTTATAATCAATCCCTTCCTTTTGAGTATAGCCTTTAGCTACAAGACGTGCCTTATATCTCTCCACATTACCATTGGAATCCCGCTTGGTTTTAAAAATCCATTTGCAACCATGGGTTTCACTCCTTCAGGCAATGGGATAAGTTCTCAAACTGACTTGTCTTGCATAGACTTATACTCCTCATTCATTGCTTCGATCCACTTATTTGAATGGGAATCTTGCATGGCTTGATGAAATTTGATCGGGTCGTCTTCCGTCATGCCAACATTTTCCTCTACTTCATTGATAAATACTACATAATCATTCGAAATAGCATTTTTCCTTTCTCTAGTGGATCTCCGCAATGGAGCTGGCTCTTGAGGCACTTGTTCTTGAGGATCTTGAATTTGATCTGGATTTTGTTCTTCCTGAACAACCAAATCATCTTGAGTTTGTTCAATAATGGGAAAGTCAACTTGTGGAAGAATCAGTTCTGGAATTGTTACTGATTCTTCCTCAAAGACAAAATCTTTGACCTTAATCTTCCCCCCAAACTCAATATCCTCAAAGAACGTTGCCGTTCCCGTCTCAAAAATTGTTCTTAATTTTGGATCATAAAATTTATAGCCCCTTGATTTTTCTGAGTACCCTATAAAATAGCTGCTAATTGCTCGGGGTTCAAATTTCTTTTCATTCGGCCTATAAGGCCTTGCCTCAGCTGGACATCCCCAAACATGAAGGTGCTTCAGACTAGGCTTACGCCCAATCCAAAGCTCATAACGTGTTTTAGCTGCTGCCTTAGTTGGTACTCTATTAAGAATGTATGCTGCTGTTTTTAATGCCTCTCCCCAGAGTGACTCTGGCAAGGTGGAATGACAAATCATACTCCTTACCATATCCTTAAGAGTCTTGTTTCGCCTTTCAGCTACACCATTCATGCTGGGTGACCCCGGCATAGTGTATTGTGGGACGATTCCATATTCCTCTAGGTATTTGGCAAATGGTCCCGGACGTTGTTCACCTGAACCATCATATCTGCCGTAGTATTCATCACCATGATCAGATTTTACCTTTTTAATTCTCTTATTAAGTTGATTCTCAACTTCTGCCTTAAAGGATTTGAACACGTCTATTGATTGGGACTTTTCGTGAATTAGGTAAAGGTAGGCATATCTAGAATAATCGTCTATGAATGATATAAAATATTGTTGACCATTCCAAGAAGGAGTTGGAAATGGCCCACAGATGTCCGTATGTATCAATTCTAAGACGTCTGTAGCTCTATATGCGCCTAATTTCTTATCTTTAGTCTGTTTTCCTTTAATGCATGCTACACAAACGTTAAAGTCTGTGAAGTCAATGGGATCTAAAATTCCATCTGACACAAGTTGTTCAACTCTATTTCTAGAGATGTGACCTAGACGCTTGTGCCAAAGCATTCCTGAATTGAAATTGTCAATTTTTCGCTTAGTACCACGTGATTCCACACTCAAGGTTTCATTATAGTTAGCCACAGTTTCCAACAAATAAAGATTATCATAACAAGAAAGTAAACCGGTTCCAACAACATTCGAATTTAAAGACAAGGTAAATTCTTTATTCCCGAATGAACAATAATATCCTGATTTGTCCAAATATGAAATAGAGACCAAATTCCGTCTAAATGACGGTACAACAAAAGTGTCTTCTAAATCCAAATAATGACCGGAACTTAATAATAATCTAAATTTTCCTATGGCTTCAACTTCTACCTTCTTCCCATCTCCTACATAGATGTATCTTTCAGCACCACTAGGCTTTCGGAAGTTCAGGCAACCCTGCATTGAAACACTGATGTTAGTAGTTGCACCAGAGTCTAACCACCAAGTGTTTCCAGGTACTGAAGCTAAATTAACCTCAGAACAGACCAAAGACAGAATCATACCTTTCTTAACACGCCAATCGTGATATTTGGCACAATCCTTCTTCACGTGTCCAGAACTCCTGCAGAAGAAGCAGTTGTTGTCCTTAGTCTGCTTCTTTTGTTCTGGACCCTTAGCAGCAGCTTTGTTCTTGGGCTCCTCAATTCTTTTCCTTTTGCCTTTGTCTTTAGAGATGCTAGTAAAGTGAGCGCTTTCAGTTCTATCTTGCTTCAGTCTGTCCTCTTCTTGCACACATAATGAAATGAGCTCATTAAGAGTCCATTTCTCCTTTTGACAGTTATAAGTCACCTTAAACTGACTGAATTGCGAAGGAAGAGACAACAATACTAAATGAATGAGTAAGTCATCTGACAACTCAAGCTTTAGTCCTTTAAGCTTAGAAGCAATGTTGGACATCATCATAATGTGCTCTCTTATATTTCCCTTGCCTTGATACTTCATGGAAATTAAATTCTGAAGCAAATAACTTGTTTCAGCCTTATCACTTTTTTCAAAGCGTTTTTCCATCTCAACAAGGAAATTTTTAGCTGTAACTATCTCATCCGAGACAGCACCTCTAAAGACCTCAGGAATGCCACGCTTTATGATCATAAGACTTATGCGATTTGAGTGATCCCATTTCTCATACTCTAATTTTTCCTCAGAAGAACTAGAGTCCTTAGGAGTAGGGGGTCGTTCAATTCTTAATGCAAGGTCTAGATCCATGCAGCCAAGAACGATCAAAATGTTCTCTTTCCATTCCTTAAAATTTGTCCCATTAAGGACAGGAATAGAACTCAAATTTGCAGATATGGAAGCAATAGATGATGTGAATTAAATAAAGAACGAAACTTAGAAACTCACATTATAGGAAAATAAATTAATAAATAAATAAATACATATGTTCAAATCATGGAATTTAACCCATCTCAAGATACCCAGTGCACCATTGGTGTCAAGTCTTTGGACAGTAACATCAACTGCTAGTGGTACTCCTGTTGCAACGATTAACTATTGACAATAAGACATGTCAAACAATAAACCTTCCTTTGGGCCGATTTACTGCTCACATGTATACCAAATAATTGTCACACATTTATCATTGCAGGTGTACGTGTGATTCTGTCAAATATTAACCTTCCTTTATACTCAACCATTTGACACTCTTCACGAGCAATTTAGACAAGAGAAGTCACTTTGGCGACGTCAAGTTTCAATTAACTCATTCAAAATGTCAAACTTGACTTGAACATATATTTATTATATCCAAATAAAACAATATTTTAACTGTGTTGCATTAGTATTTGATAATTGTTGTTTTATCAAAAAAAAAAATTGTAATTATCAAAAAAATAAAAAATAAAAAAATATTATATCGGGGGCTTGAAAACTTGCACATTTATCTTAATACCTTCATGCAAATACTGAAACAATGTTCTATATAGGGAAACATAGAAAAAACACTATATAAAATTAATGCTTGAATTATTTAGGTAGTTATA
The DNA here is from genome assembly GCA_037974835.1 of Cicer judaicum. Classification (NCBI taxonomy): domain Eukaryota; kingdom Viridiplantae; phylum Streptophyta; class Magnoliopsida; order Fabales; family Fabaceae; genus Cicer; species Cicer judaicum. Next base: position 16,119,666 of record JBBPBS010000738.1, read on the forward strand.
AGAAAACTTGACATGTTTAGACTAGGTTACAGTACTTGAGATAATACAATAAAGGTTTTTGGATCCCGTATTTGAAAAATCCCAAATTTTTTTCGCATTCATGTATCTTGGGCTGTCTAATCAAAAGATCATATGACAACTATTTTTGAATCCAATTTACCAAGCTGAAACATGAGTCCGATCATATTGATCAAACGGCCCAAGATGCGTGGCTGCGACATATTCCAGATTTCTCAACTCCAGGGTATCCAGGTCCTCTTATGTCAATGAAGCATCCCTTCTACATCGAGCAACTATTTCATGTCTTTTTCATTGTTGCTTCTTCCGTATTTAATCAAGGATTCGATATCCCTTTTGGTTTCTATTTTCACTTTTAATTACAAAAGTAATATAGTTGTTTTGTTTTTATTATTATTTTTTATTTTTTTATTTATTTTTTTATATTTTAATCTGTTTTCAAAGTTTTGCATAAGAAACAACAAACCAAAGGGAGAAAGTTCTTGAAACAGCCATAAGTTGAACACCAATGAGAGACCAAAGAATAGAAATCTATTCTAAAGCAAGTTCATGGCAAAAGATTCCAAATAATATATATATCCAAATTCCCAAATTACGAACCCTAATTATTCTAATCATGTCAAAATTCCCAAATTATAAACCCTAATTTTTTATTCATGTCAAAATTCCCAAATTGAATCCTAAAACAAAGACAATAACCGAATTTCATCATGAATTAAACATGGTAGACTCTGATACCACTTGTTGGAAAACCCTGTAACGTTATGCTCAATAATCCATGCCAATTACATGATGAATAACCAAAGGCGAAAGCGTACCTGTGGGGATTACCATTGATGAAATCTTGGGATGACGATGATAGAGACAATGGGTTGGGTGATCTTCATCAGCAAAACACCCTGAATATCTTGCTCTCTTGATGGGGATAGAGAGAACCCTGAATAGTCTTGTTGTGTTTGCCTTGGGGACCACTACCCCTATATATAACTATTATTATGTTATATCCCAAATTGCAGTATTACTAATTCAGCCCCTCATTAAATTAGAAACCGTCTGGTATCTACACTATTAATTTTCATAATTATTATGCTCTTTAGCCATAAACTATTATATATTATTTGACCCCTAGTTTATTGGCTAATTATATAATGACCATAACACCCTTTATTAATTAATTACATATGTGACCCATAAATCTTACAATCCCTACTTCATCAAACCGTTATCTCATTCTCTTCACCCTCCCTCTCTTTTTAATTACCAAATTACCCTTTTTTTAATTTTGAAACTTCAATTCCATTTCTGTCTCTTTCTATTAATGTTTTTTTTTTCATTATTTTGAATCCAAATCTTTTTCAATCTTTTATCAGTTCTCTTTAACTTATTTTTTTCAATTCTTAAAAATTTATATTATATAGATTATGCATATAAAATTTTACTACTATAATATCAATTGATATATTATTAAAATTTACGAAAATTATTTGCCTTCAATCAAAGTCTATCAGGTGTTAATTTTAATATATATTAAGGACATATTAAATGATTTTATATTTTTATAAATTTTCACATGCATGATTGTTATTATATAAATTTTAATCCCACAAAAAAAACTATGAAATTAAAAGAAATTGAGAGAATTGATAAAGATTTAGATTGAGATAATTCAATCTATCTTTTTTTTTGTCACCATGACAAAGTTAATTTGGATCGATACTTTTCACGAAATTTATTTTTTTTTAGTTTAATTGTAGTTTTAATCTCTATTTTTTCCAAATTGAATAATTAGTTTTCGTATTTCAAAATCTGATAGTTTTGATCATTTCCTCGTATTTTTGTACTAAAATATTCATATGTTTGACCTATTTTTAATTATGTGGCATTCAATCTCGTTAGATAGCCTTCTAAATGTTAATAAGTGTTATAAGGGCCGTTGTTAAACAATTAAAAAATGAAATATATTTTTGAGATTGGTGTTTTCAATGTCTTCAAATTTTGAAATGGTGGTATTTTTTACACAATTTTTTGTTTCTTTTTTGATTTATTAACAAGTGGCCTAAGAGCATTTGTTACTATAACCTTTAATTAAATTACAAAAATAAATAATTATTAAAGTTGAAAATAAAGTTTTTATATAGCTTTTTTCAAAAAAAATTATGCATATTAATCATTCTACTTCATCATATCATATATCATGTTGTTTAAAATATATCACACTGTCATTTTTCAATTAAAAAAATGAGGGTGAAAACAAAAATATTTAATTTTAAATTAAGATTAATTATACAAATTGATGAAAATAGAGGAATAAAGTTACAATAAAATTAAACTTTTTTAAAACAAGTTTCACATTTTATAACTTGAGATAAAATGTGATGCATTGTCGGGGTAAACTAATTTCATATAGTGAATAAAAACTCTTGATGTTATCATCTTACAAAGTAGTTATAATTTCTATTAATAAATAATCACTCAATCAATAGTGTGAAAGTTGATTGTCGGTGTATGGTTATTAAACCCTTATAATTTATAGTATTTTGATTGTTTTTCTCTCAAAATCTCGTTTTTAAAAAAAATTGGAGTACATCATACACCATTTGGATCACTTAAAGAGAACAAATAATATCATACATGTGAAATATTATCGATGTGATATAAATTGAAAGATGTAAATAAAATAAAGTGTTGAATTATTGTAAAATTTTATTATTATTGAGAGAAAGAATATACATTTATTTAATGTAGAATTTGTCCCATACCATAATTGTATGGGACAACATTTAGAGAGAAGTTAGATTGACAAAAAAAATTAAATGATTGTTTCAAAAATAATACAAATGCATGTATGATACTGATTTCTCGATGTTTTTACTTATAAACAAAAATGTTAAAACATGTTATCTAGTTTAATTAGTGCAAATCTACTCTCAAAATCACACGACATTAAATGTGGGCAGCTAAAAAGAAAATTTTAATTAATGTCATTAATCTTTCGTAAATAAATAAAGAGACTTGGTTAATCCTTCCAAATTGAAAAAACACTAGATTAATTCTACACAGTTAATGCTACACGTACCGCACTTGATTTAATCACTTTTATCATTAATAAGAGTGTGCGATCAACATAAATACACCAAATATATACTGTGGATGAAATAACTTATTGAGCATTCAATTGGTGCATTCGTTCATGCATGAATTGGTGCATCCAAGTGACATTATATCTTTATAAATTTGAGACACAATATTTTGGTTATTCCGTAAAAGGAATATTAAGTTTTTTTTTTTTTTTAATATTGTATCTCAATTAAGTTTCTCATATAAATATATATGAGTTTATTTTTGCATTATAGTGAGCAAGAAACTCGATCAACCTTCTATAAAGAGTTGCACATGACCCACATAATCACATGATAACAAAATTGACAGAAGTTAGTTCTATGATACAACTTTATATACCATAGTCTAAAACACACATACTCATTGAATTCTTTTGTGTTTTTTTTATAGACTTGTGAATTGTACGAATGAACTGTCTAGTTTTTATAGTTTTTATAATTTTATGAAAATAATTATACCTACGGATAAATTATTATCTCAAAACACCAAATAATTTTACATTTTTACATAAAAAAAGTAATTTTTTTCATGAAAAAAGTAATGATGATTTTAATACTTGTGTATATAACTCTTCACCCACTTTACAAAATTCTAAGACAATAATTTCGTGTTTTAAATAATAAAACGATTTAGATAAGAACCGTCAAATTCACGAACAAAATAAACCAATAATAATCACATGCAAATTAATTGATAAACAAAAATGAGTAGCATACCATAACCCAATAAACATACATGTGTTAAACACAATCAATTTATAATTTTCTTCTTCGAGTTTTTTTATGAAAAAGACTATAAAGGAAGCCAATTATTTGCAAGAGCTAAAAAAAAGGGAAATAGGAAATATGGCAATATTATTTTTTAATTAAATGTGGAATTCAAATAAGGATTGAGAATATAATTTACAAACTAAATGACACATTAAATTGATTTGTAATATGAAAACTTATAAAGTCCTATATTATATGTATTTAGTAGAATAATGTGAAAATACAACAAACCCTACTAATGGGATTTGGAAAATTTTGAAAAGGCAAATACGTTGGTTTATTTTAAAATTAAATAATAAATTACAGTTCTTTTATTATTATTTTTTCTGATAAAAAGTTGACCATATTTTTAAAGGAAAAATGTTATTTACCATTGATATCAACTTTTATAAATAAATATATTATAACAGTTGCATGATCATTATAAAGTAGGTGGACTTCACGCTGCCATGTTATGTTATAGCAACTTGTTTTTTATGGAGTTTGTCAAATTTTCAATAATAAGATGGAGAGTTTATCCTCAAAACTCTTAATTTTAGACGTTTGATTGAATAATTTAAACATATATTTTAAATTTTGATCAATTTAAAACGTGTATTTCAATCTGAATTGATTAACTCAAATGTATTTTTGTTGTTGTTAAAATACATATTCCATTGGGTAAATCCAAATACGTTAAATATTTAAATTAGAGAAATTTAAAAATATATAATAATAAATTCTTGTAAAATTATTTAAAATTTAGGCCCGTGAAAATTTAATATTACGAAGATTTTATCATGATCTCTACATCTAAACATTTCAACTTTTAATTAACGTAAAAATACAATTTTTTTATTTTAATTATCTATAAAACCTTCAACTTTTTTAGCTCATCATTTTTTTAGTTTCTCATTTTGAAACTTTAAAAAAGTTACATTATCATTTGAAACTTTTAAAATATTCGAAATCAAGGGGCACTCGAAAAATTTCAAAATATAAAATTTTCAAAATATTCAAAAATTTTGAAATAATAATTTTTAGAATTTTCAAAACTTTCAAACAATTTGAAACTTTTGAAATAAAAAATTCAATAATGTTCGAAACTTTCGAACAAAATCAAAACTTTTAAAATAGAAAAATTTTGAAACTTTTTATATTTGAAATTTTTTAAAACTTTCTATATATGGGAATTTTTGAAGTTTTTCAAATTTTCAAATATAATTATTATTTTGAAAATTTTAAAATTTGTAAAATTATTAATTTTAAAACTTATTAATAGTGTTTGGACTTCTATTTTAGGTGTGTGGATATATTGGAATCTGTTTCTCTCTCTCCTTTTTTTTTTAATAACAAAAATGTTATAGACTTGGACAGTGCTTCTC
>JBBPBS010000738.1:16125023-16196214 GCA_037974835.1 Cicer judaicum
ACTTAACAAAAAAAAACAAAATAAAAATATATTTTAAGAAGTTATTTATATAAATTATTTTTGAGAAATATATATTTCTAAAAATATGTGATTTTTATTACATTAAATTCTTTAATCATTAATATATAATTTTTTAAAGTTTATAACAGACAAGTTTAAAATAATTTAACTATTTTTGAGTAAACTTTTATAAAAATTATATTTAGAATTATAAAGTTAAAATCACTATTTTAAAAGTTTAAAACAAATGGCCCAAATATCTATTGGATAAAAAAAGAGGCATACATGAAAACAAAACAAATTTTATTTCTATAATTGTGAAATAACAAGAAAAACAACAAGTGGAATGTTTAGTCTCCATATAATCTTAGATTATAAATCTAAGATTAATTGGGAGAAAAATGTGTTAATATATAGCTAGTTGAGAAAACTCTACAAGAAATATATATACTTGGAGGAATGATATTGAAACACACAGTTAAACTCAAAAATACAAACACAAATTCTTGTGGCCTCATATATTTTATCTCTTCATTAAATTTCCTTTAATTTTTATTTTCCTCCCTTTTTTTACTTTCTCTTTTTGTCTCTCTTTTTTTAGATTTTTTTTTGTCTTCCTCTCCAAAAATAAACACATTCATTTTCCCTTTCTTCCATTTCCTCCTTTTTCCATTTATTTACAGATTTTAATCAAAAAATTTATGAAGTAACTTAAACAACTTTATATCCTCACTTGCAAGGTAACTTGGTACATTGTTTTGCTTATATACGAGTTTTTTTTATTCATACACGTTTTCTGGGTCTATAACTGGTTTTTCTGCTTCTGGTTAATAATATAAACATTATTGGTAAATGAAGTATCATAAGTGGTTAATGACTTATTTTTGTCTAAAAATGAGGGTTGTGAACTATTAATCAATCATGTTAATTATTTTTGTCTAAATATTAAGTTTCATCACTTTTAATCAATGATATTAATCAGATTTGATATGTTAAGTTTCATATTATGTGATTACTAGTGTTTAAATTATAGGTCTTTCTGATTTTTTGTTTCTGGTTAATAGTGTAAATATTATTGGTTACTGAAGTACAATAGGTGGTTAATGATCAGATTGAATTATTTTTTTTTGTAGTTTTTGTGTGACATTTGCAATATCAATTGAAACATCATGGATTGTGGTACTATTGAAGATGAAGGTATCAAGGTTGACAATCTTGATGATGATGACAACGCATATTGTTGGGATCCTGCAAGAGGGATGTGTTTTTCTTGCTTAGAATAAGTCAAATCATTTTATGAGGAGTATGCTTCGAGAAAGGGTTTTGGGTGGAAGATTAGATCTTCAAGAAAATGGCAAGATGGGGAGCCCTGCTACTTAATTTTATCATGCTCAAGAGAGGGGTCTAAAGTGTCAAAAATTTCGTGTACGTTAAAAACACTTACAACTAAGGTAAATAATTGTCCTGCCAAGATTGATATTAAGTTGGATAAAGATGGACTGTGATTGACTACACTTTTAACTCGATTACTTGGTTTATTTTTCATTCTCGTAATTATCTTTGATGTTGTTTTTGTTGAACTGTTCACGTTAGGCTCACATGCGACTTCTTCCACAACATTCTCAAAAGGGTACTAATTCCCACCTCATCTGTTGACAAATAGTATGTTATTAACAAGTCTAATTGCATATCACACATATTTGATAAACAAAAAAATTCAATATTTATACCATCAAATTCATGATTGAATTCGTGCATTAGTTGACGTTTACACAATTCTTCTTTCAACAATTTTACCTCACTCTCAAGAATCGAAATCTTCTATTGGGACTGCCTATTCTCCGCCACCAATCGTTGATAATCAACGTAACATACAATTTGATTTTCTTGTTCATGCAATGCTTCATTTACCATGTCAAATTCAAGTTCTTCATTTGTGGTAGTTAACTTTTCAGTTATCTTGCAAAGCGAAAAACAATTGAAACGCACACATTATTATTAAATAATTTATACAATCAAATAATATAAATGCTTACTATGTTATTTTGAAATGCTTTTAATATTGTTTTCTTCTGACACTGTAAGATTGGCCAATTAAAAAATATCGGGAAACTAAACTTGGGAACAAATGTTTCACCCAATGACAAGTGGTTGAACGCCCAGATCTAAAACAAATGTTAATGACTTAATAGATGTATTTTAATTTAAAGACAACACAAAATAGAAGATAGTGACATAAAACGATATTAAATATATACCTGTAGGACATTGCACAACCTGTTAAGTGTGTTTGCGAATCTATTTTCCCCTCTTTCAACACAATTTCAATCCTACTTAAACTTTCAACTAAAACATTATACACCGCAACACCCAAATTGTAGCTATGCAGAGACTTAGAACATCAAATATTTTAATATAACGAGTATTTACTCGATTTCTTGATTGGAGAAATTAGAATTCGCCAAAGGCGAGGAGTATATAAAGTCTACACAAATTGACTTTGTGCATGCGATGCATGTGAAACAACACACCAATCATTTCACAAGTTACTTCTTTTCCTCTAAACAACTGCAATGTATCATATTCTTCATTTTCATATTCTTTCAAAGACTCACCTACTATTGGTAGTCCTATAGCTAAACATACGTCACTTGGAGTAAAATTAACTATCCTACCTCTAATCATAAATCCCGCGCTACGTCCATCCCACCTAATAGCCAACTCCGACAATAAAGCACCATAAATTTGTAATTTTTTTGGCATATCTAAAACTCATTTGAATGGAGGTGTCATAATTTGAGTTCGATGTGCATTTGTCAAATGAAGGTTGATTTCATGCAACAAATTTAGTAAACATGCATGTCTCGCACGTATCTAAAAAGTATGAATATTTAGTTAATATCAATAAATAAATTGCAACAATACAAACACAACTAATTTATAAATTCCTTACATTTTTTTTTCGTCGGTGCTATGTCTTAAAACATCAAAATTGTTAGAAACATCAAATTTGTTAGTATTAATTTGCTTGGTGCCTTTCTTGACCAAATTGAATTAATACTAACAAGTTGATATCAACCATGACCAAGTTGAATTAAAAAACATAAAAATAGAAATCGGATGAAAAACAAAATCGGAGCATTGTAAACATGTGATAGAAATTGCACGTTTGATCGAGTTTACCGAGCGACACGAGAATATTTAAAAGAAGCTTCACGGCGTTTTAGGTTATCTTGATAGCGGTGAGAGGAGGGAGAAAGGTGTTGATCAACGAGGAGGAGTGATTGATGGGAGTTAAGTTAACACAAACCTGGTTGAATAGATAGATACTTACGAGCCAACAAATGGAGGTTGAAATGTACCATCCACGTCTCTACCTTTTACTTTCTATGTCACTTCATTCTCACCCACTTTTTCTTAGTTTTCTAACGCACCAAGCACAATTTACTTTTTATTTTTTTATTTTTATCGTAAGTTAGTGCTAAAATTATTAGTTTTAAAATTAATAATCAATTAAAAATGAAGTTGAGCTTGAGCTTATAGGCAGTAGAAATAGTGGAGGTCTATGACTTTCGATCTCTAAGTAATCAAAAGCAAAATCAGTTGGCTTTCAAATTGTACCAGTCGGTTGCTGCGATAGATTATCCCTTTCAGAGATTATTATCCACCGGGTTAGTTAAATGTATTGAAAAAATAATATACACTTGGCAGCTATTTATTTACTTATGCTGTGAAGTGCAAGAAATTAAATATTCTGAAATCAAAGTCCGAACAAACTACTGATGACAGTGCTTAAGAGGGTGAAATGTCTAGTTACTAAAATAATAGGTTACCTGTATAATACTCAGCTCCTATTCTCTTTTTAAATAAAATACATCATACGTTTCAATTAATTAGTGTAGTTTAAGATATTGAACAATTTTCAATTAAATGATTAGTTACGTTACTGACACTAAGTAGTTATTAGTGGGTCTATGTTTAAGACAATAATTACACTGCTAATCATGGTTTCCAAAGCTGTGGATCGGATTGTTGTCTAAGCAAAGTCATGGTCGTTACTTAGCACTGTTCCTATGGATGCTTACTGGTACTGTTTTCATTGAAATGAAAAGCAAACACAACATGTGAATCAAAATAATCATGTTTATTGACAGCAGAGGGTGAAGTCCCCACCATAATTTGGGGTTATATATGCATTATGCAGTGCATGGGGCTCTGATTCAACAAGTTAGTAATATTTGCATGATATGTTACTCTTGGACAGAGAGGTGAGTAGGACCCAACATGAGTATCTAGATCCACCTTACCAACCAGTCCCTTATTGCCTTTGCTTTCTATTTTCCTTTTTAACTCTCAACGTAGCGTGCAAATCACACATGCCTAGATGTAATCCAGCCTCCAAATGACCCACGTTGTCACACACACACACACACTCATTAAACCAAACTGTATATTATCAAAAAAATATAATGTCAATTTTACCGTGGATCTTGCAATCGTAAAGTATATATGACCATAATTTACTCTGTTTTCATCTTTTATAAATCAGAATTTCACTATTGTTGTGATTAATCCTGTTTTGATCCTAAAGTATAGTTAAATTTGTAGGTCGATAATAATGCATTTAAACATATAAGAATTGGTTAAACAAAAATTGAGCATCGATGAAAAGCAGAGGATTGACGTTTGAACAAGAATTGAATTGAGTTGTTGATATAGAAAAAGCGAGAGAAAAAGTAACGAAAAAGAATAAAAAAAAAAAAGAGGCGGTGGGGTCCATGAGGCAGCTAGCAGTGAAAGGAGGTCGAGGTGGCAGCAATATGATTGACAATTACTATTATTATGATGATGATTTAATGTTGTGTTGTGACATTCCTTCCAGAGATGGAATGGAATGAAACGGCGATGGAAAGTGTTTGGTAGAGAGTAGCGAGTGTCATCATTATATAATACGGAACCCTTACTTTACTTTGCGTTAGTTAAGATCCAAACTCATATCCCCTTGCCTATTTAACCTCTCCCCAGAGTCAGAACAACTCTTAACTACTCTCTTCTCATTCTATTTCTATCCAGCTGCAATATTATTAACACAAAGAAGAAGATGGGTACACATAATATACTTTGGGCGGTTGCTTTGATTTGCGCTGTGTTCGCCCACGCAGGAGCTCAACCTCAATCTCCACCCACTTCCCCAAACACCTCTCCAGCACCACCCACTCCTCCTAATACTAACGCTCCTCCAACCCCAACCACTCCTCCTAATACTAACGCTCCTCCAACGCCAACCACTCCTCCTACTACTAATGCTCCTCCAACGCCAACCACTCCCCAAGCTTCTCCTCCTCCCGTACAATCTTCTCCTCCACCCGCTCAATCTTCTCCACCGCCGCTCCAATCTTCCCCTCCACCTGCTCAGTCTACTCCCCCACCACTTCAATCTTCTCCTCCACCTGTATCCGCTCCTCCTCCAGTTCAGTCTTCCCCTCCTCCCTCTCCACTCACTCCTCCACCTGCTGCCTCTCCACCTCCATTCTCTCCTCCTCCTGCAACTCCTCCACCGGCACTCACTCCTACTCCACTCTCATCTCCTCCGGCAACCACTCCGGCTCCAGCTCCTGCAAAACTCAAGAGTAAAGCTCCTGCATTGGCACCCGTCTCGCCATCCGAAGCTCCCGCTCCCAGCCTCTCCACTCCTTCCCCCGCTCCCTCTGGTAACGATGATGTAAGTTCTCTCTCTCTCTCTCTCTCTCTCTCTCTCAATGCTAATTAGAACATAGAGTGTAAATAAAAAATGCAGATTGAACAAAGCAAATAGAATGTATGTATATGAGAAGTGTGAGTTGCTAAACTAACTCACTTTGTGGCTATTGCATTGCAGAGTGGAGTACACAAGTTGTGGTCGCAGAAGATGGTACTTGGCTTAGTATTTGGATGTGCTTTCCTCTCCTTGCTGTTCTAGACATGTTTTCGGACTGCAGATCGATCATTCTTATTTTGCTATATATTATTTTCTGGATGTCATTTGGGACTTTATATATTGCTGTCTATCTCGATCACTACTATACATTGTTTGCATTTATTCTTGGGACATTATTTCAGCCGAGGTTTTGTATTTGAGGACACTTCTTTTGTATGCCACTATTACTACTATTAGTTCATGTATCCACTCCTTGCTTTCTTTCGCTATTTTCTCCCATTACATTTTTTTATTCATTTAATCTTTCTATTTACGTGGATCTAGATCCTCTGCACTTTCCTATTGTATTTTTTTTTATCATTTATGAAGAGACATATCATCCCAACAATGTTTTTTTTATGAAAGGGGACTGGGCCCAACAACAAAGAGACAAAAACAAAAAAAATAGAAAAAATCTAAAAGTTTTTAAGAAAAGCAACAACACTCAAATCAACCTTAAGCAATAGAGGTAAAGTTAGACTTAACGTAAGAAATGCAATTTGAACTATTCAATTGGAGTCCAAACTTGGCAACAACATGTGGCACTTGATCCACTTTGCAAAAAAACATGGTCTAAAGAATCATGATCCAACTACCGCTAAAATTTGAGAAACTACAAAAAAAACACGGATGACTAGAACTACAGCTATTAGTAAGCAAAACAACAACCACTCTAGAATTAGATTCAATGTGAATAACTCTAAAATTTCGGTCAATAGCCAACTTTAACCCTTTATGGATAGCCCACAAATGTTCCATAGTAACCGTGCAAACGAAGAGATAATACGCAAAGCCGAACACAAAAACACTATTATGGTTACATGCAACTCCCCCATAAGCAAAACTAGACCCAAACTTTCCAACCCTTTGGGGGAACATCATTAGAAATCAAGAACCACCATAAAAGTAGTCTGTCAGTCTTCATTCTCCATGAGATAGCGGCCTGCGATACAATTTAGGATGCAATTATTCACATCATGCACCTAGAAATCTATGGGAACTTGAATCCTTGCTGCAAGCCTAATCCGAAGCTCTTTACTCACAGAGCATTCTAGGAAAACATGAGAAATAGTTTTAGTATGCATATAAATTTATTGATATTTTTCTCCTCTTTGGCAAATTAAATAAGCATATTCTAAATTGGAAAATGCTTAGCAACATGAATAATATTTACATGATACAATTAACAAGATTAGTCTTGGTAATGCAGAAGAAGATAGAGAGAAAGAGAAATGCATTGAGAAATTTCCATTGTATATTGAATTGATTCTCAAAGGTTACATCATCTAAATATATATAGCAAAGAATGAAAGAAACTAACTTCTAACTAACATATACAGTTGGATAACTAACTAACTAACTTTCATAAATAGAATTCAACTAACACCCCCCCTCAAGTTGGAGAATGGATGTTAGACAAGCCCAACTTGGAAACAAAGAACTGAAACGAAGTAGGATGTAATGGTTTGGTAAAGGCATCAGCTAGTTGAGTAGAAGAAGGCACAGGCAACAAATGAATAAGCCCTTTCTGAATTTTCTCACGAACTACATGGCAATCCACTTCAATATGTTTGGTTCTTTCATGAAAAACAGGATTGTGAGCTAGATATATTGCAGATCTATTGTCACAATAAACAGAAGCTGGATTGACAATTGGAATGTGAAGATCATGAAACAGATAATTCAACCACTGAATCTCACAAGATAAACTTCCAAGTACTCGATATTCAGCTTCAGTGGACGAATGACTGACTGTATTTTGCTTCTTAGACTTCCATGAAATGAGGGAAGTACCAAGAAAAATACAAAAACCAGTAATGGATTTTCTGGTATCCAAACAACAGGCCCAATCAGAATCAGCAAAACCAGATAGTTTAAAATCAGATTTGGAAGCAAAGAAAAGTCCTTGAGCAGGAGATGCTTTAATATATTGAAGAACTCGAATAGCAGCTTTATAATGGACATCCATGGGTTTGGACATGAACAAACTCAGTTGCTGTACTGCAAAAGAGATGTCAGGACTTGAAATACTGAGATATAACAATCTGCCAACCAAACGTCTATAGCAAGAAACATCAGCAAAAACGGAACCTTGATCAAGTTGAAGCTTAACAGAAGGATCAAAAGGTGTTTTTGCAGGTTTGGAAGCAAGGGAACCTGAATCTTCCAATAGAGATAAAGCATACTTTCTTTGATTTAAATGGATACCTGATTTAGATCTAGCAATTTCAAGTCCCAAGAAATATCTTAAAGGGCCTAAATCCTTAATTTTAAAGGATTGGTGAAGAAACTGCTTAACACGAGATATTTCATCCATGTTGTTTCCTGTGAGGACCAAATCATCGACATACACCAGTATTGCAGTGAAAGATTGAGGAGTAAACTTGGTGAAGAGAGCTTGGTCTGCCACAGAATGAACATATCCCAGGGAAATTAAAGCAGAAAAGAGAGTAGTGTGCCATTCTCGACTGGCTTGTTTGAGGCCATACAGGGACTTGTGAAGTCTACAAACTTGGTTGGAACCAGTAGGTAATAAACCAGGTGGAGGAATCATATACACTTCTTCATGCAAGTCACCATGCAAAAAGGCATTGTTGACATCCAATTGTTCCAGAAACCAGGATTTAGAGGCAGCCAAAGCAAGAACTACTCTAACAGTGGTAATTTTCACAACGGGAGAGAAAGTATCAAAATAATCCACACCCTCTATTTGTGTATATCCTTTAGCAACTAACCTTGCCTTATATCTCTCCAATGTACCATCAACATGATACTTAGTTTTGTAAACCCATTTACAACCGATAGGTACTTTACCATGAGGAAGAGGGACAATAGACCATGTTTTGTTGGAATCAAGAGCCTGCAACTCAGATCTCATGGCATCTTGCCAACAAGGAAGTAAAGAAGCCTGCTTATATGATGAAGGTTCCTCAATGGTAGTAACATTGAACCAAAAAATTTTATATGATGGAGAGCATTTAGAGTAACTGAGTACTGATGATAAAGGATAAAGAATACCTGAAGAGGAATCAATGGCACTAGATGAAGTTGTAGCAAGGTAGCAGTGATAGTCCCTGAGATGGGAAGGAAAAACTTTGGGTCTGGTGGATTGTCGTATAGGAACAAGAGAATTTGGTGGATTTGGATGAGGAGGAGGATTAGAATGAGATGGAGAAGGAGATGAAATAGATGCAGGTGAGTGATGAGGTGTAGGAGATAAAGGATGAATGGAATTAGGTGAAACATCTAAAACAGTGGGAAAGGTGTCCTCTAAATGAACCATAGAAGGTGACATGATAGGTTTGCAAGTTATAGAAGATGGAACAGAAGGATGATAAAAGGGAAAACATGTTTCATAGAAGATAACATTTCTAGACAAGAAAATTTCATGATTGTTAAGATCATAGAGAATGTATCCTTTTGTGCCCTCTCTAAAACCAAGAAAAACAGATTTTCTAGATCTAGACTGGAACTTAGTTCTGTGAGATTGAATAGTGCTAGCATAACTAAGACAACCAAACACCTTCAAATGGTCAAAATTGGGTAACTGATTGTGTAAAGAATGATATGGACTGGTATTTTGAAGCAAAGGTGTTGGAAGTCTATTTATAATATGAATTGCATGCTGAATGGCAAAGTTCCAAAATTTTGGTGGTAGATGAGCTTGAAAGGAGAGAGCTCTAGCAACATTGAGAATGTGCTGGTGTTTCCTCTCAACAATGCCATTTTGTTGAGGGGTCTCTATACAAGTTCTTTGATGAATGATCCCTTTTGAAGATAGAAAATCATGCATTAAAAACTCTACACCATTATCACTCCTTAGACATTTCAATTTAGTTGCAAATTGAGTGTCAATAAAAGCAATGAAATTAGAAAGGTGAGTTCTGGTTTCACTTTTAGTTTTCATCAAAATTACCCAAGTGAACCGAGTATAATCATCTACCAATGTAAGGAAATATCTGTGACCAAACAGAGATGGTACAGAATAAGGACCCCAAATGTCTGCATGCAGCAAATCAAAACATTTATTGGATTGTGAATAACTTGTACAAAAAGGCAATTTTCTTTGCCTAGAAAAATGACAAATGTCACAAGGTATGACAGATTTATTAGACTGTGGAATAAAAGAAAATTGAGCAGAAAGTAATCTCATGACAGAATTTGAAACATGACCAAAACGTAAATGCCAAATAGAAGCATTATTAGATGCAACAGATGATTGAAAAACTGAGACTTGTGGTGATTGAAGTTGTGGCTGGAAGAGATCTATCACAAATAGCCCTTGCTTCAACCTAGCTGAACCAATCATCCTCTTGGGAGTATTCTGCACAATCACACACAAATTGTGGTGAAAAATTAGATGACAACGTAAGGATTGAATCAATTTGTTAACTGAGATCAGGTTAACATGAAATTGAGGAACATAAAGCACATCATATAGGATAAGAGTTTCAGACAAATAAACAGTGCCAGTAATAGAGGATAAGAGCATGGGAGATATAGACTTCTGAGTACGAAAATGCTTCAAATCAAAGGTGATATGGTCAGTTGCACCAGTATCAATCAACCATTGCATATTCAAATTACCTGCTGAAGTAACAGGCATAGTAGTATTGACAGCAGAATTGGCAGCATGGTTGAAATTGGATTTGGATTGTTGAAGCAAATCTAGGATCCCTTTGAATTGCTCCTCAGTAAAATTGTAGGAAGATCCATGAGAATCTTTAAGAGCAGAATCATTTTCAATAGAAGAACTAGCAACATTGTTAGCCATTTTAGTGGATCTATTTGACTAATATCCAGGTGGATAACCATGCTTGAGAAAACAAGTTTCCACTGTGTGATTGGTCCTTTCACAGAAAGTACAAAATCTATTTGGTTGACCTCTGCCTGTATTGGAATTGTAACCACGACCTCTTCCTCTATGAGGAGAAGATCCTCTCCCTTTAAAATTCTGATTTGCACTAAAATTGCCATTTGCTTTATATGAATTATTCTGTTGCGAATAAACATTCAATGCCTTAAGATCAGGCCCTAAATCTGATATCACAGATGCATTTAATTGCCTTTCTTGCTGCATAAGCAATGAGAAAACCTTACTGATGGTAGGAAGAGGATCCATTAGCATGACTTGAGAACGAACTTGAGCATATTGCTCATTCAGTCCCTTTAGGAAACGAATCACATAATCTTGTTCCCTATACAACTTAACATTTTGAACAATTCCACAAGAACAGGGTATAGCACATGTACATTGTCCAATTGGTCTGAAATTATCAATTTCTTCCCATAAGGTTTTCAACTGAGCGAAGAATTCAGATATTGAAAGATTACCTTGGTTCAATCTGTAGAAATCTTCTTGCAATTCTGCAATTCGAAAAATATCCCCTTGTGAAAACCTATCTTGAAGATCTTTCCATACTTCAGCAGCACAATCAATCCAAAGAACTGATTTCACAATCGAATCCTCAACTGAACGTTGGAGCCATGACAACACCATCGTATTGCACCTTATCCATTGTCCATGAAGAGAATTGTTGGACGAAGGTTGAGGCAAGCTTCCATCGATGAACTTGAGCTTATTCTTCGATTGTAGTGCAAGTTTCATAGCTCTAGCCCAAGAATGGTAATTTTTACCATCCAAAAGAGGAGAAACAAGAACAAGTGCTGGATTTTCACTAGAATGAAGGAAATAAGGATTTGAAGGATTTGTATTGTAATCATCGCAGCTTTGACTCGCCATGATCAAGAAACAGAAGAAGAAGAGAAATAACGGCTTAACTTTTATTCAGTAACAAGAAAGATTTTGACAATGGAGGAGAAGAAGAGAGACGAATCAGAGCATTGCAGCTCTGATACCATCTTGGTAATGCAGAAGAAGATAGAGAGAAAGAGAAATGCATTGAGAAATTTCCATTGTATATTGAATTGATTCTCAAAGGTTACATCATCTAAATATATATAGCAAAGAATGAAAGAAACTAACTTCTAAATAACATATACAGTTGGATAACTAACTAACTAACTTTCATAAATAGAATTCAACTAACAATTAGTTTGAACGAACGTGTGAACTTGAAAAAAAAAGGGGGGAATGATAAGAAACCGGGGAAAAAGCGAGGATGGTACGAAATTGGGGAAAAATGATAAGTAAAGAAAAGTAATGGAAGAAGGAAGAGAAACGACAATGATGGAGTTCTTACCATCTGGTCATCTTCTTCTTGGTCGTGGTTTTCTCCTATTTTTTAAGAGAGGTTTATGGAGGAAAAAAGTAAAAAAATGTATTAAAATGAAATTTTGAGTGGTGATGAAATGGAAGAAAAAAAAAAAGAGGAGAATATGAGTTGAGATGTAACTTGGGGTTAGGAGGGACAAATTTACGCATTCTGTATTGGATAGAGATTAGATAATTTAATTTTTAAGAACAATATTTTTTTAAAATTAAAATCTATAATAAAATATGAATCGTCGATCACATGTGTGAATTAACTTACTGCAGAATTCTACATTCATTAAAAATGAGAGAATTTTTTTTTCAAGATTTCGCAGTATGTAAATTTTTTTACCATATCATTTATAGATAAAATCTACACATTTTTGTTTTTTTTTTCTCTCTCATACATAACTACCAAGTCCACGAGGAAAAACAACTATATAAAAAATGACAGTCAAAATAAATTTATCCATAATTTCATAAATGCTAATATTAATGGAAGATGATAGTGACAAATTTAAATATCATTTTGCTTATTTTCATACAAAGAAAAGAGGTGATTCAAGCTTTAACCATGTTGTAACACCATTTTGAAATAGTATTTAGAAGCGTGAATAATGCCAGTACTATACATAAATAAAAAATAAATAAAAGTTTCTACTGAAAAAAAAATAAAAATAATTTTTTTTTGACAAAAAAAAAAAAATACTATTGTAAATTCACATAAAGGCAACATTTTGAATTCAAATACATTGACAAGATGTTTAATAACAATATGAGCATTTATCGTATTATTTAAAAAGAAAATTTTCGATATTCTTTTTTTAAAGTACTTTTATGTTTAGATTCTAAAAATAAAACAAGTATATCAAATATTTAGATAGTAATTTGAAGTTGTTGGATCGCGGTGTGTTTTGTTGAAAAGGGATGGAGAAGGCGGTGCGAGCGTACGCAGAGGTTCTGAGACTTGTAAGGCGATTACCGAAGGATTCGAGGGGTTATTATGCCAAGTACGCCCGCGAGAACTTTGTGAATTACCGTGAGGTTGATCCTTCTGATTCTTCCACCCTCCACGACCTCTTTCAACGCACCTACACTCATTCCCTATGGGTTCTCCATAAGGTCTGTCCCTCCACTTCCTACTCTTTTTGTTTTTTTTTCATCTTCTTCTTAAACCTGTATTTATTTATTTATTTATTTATCTATTTTCTAATATACAATCTATGCCACTCACTGCTCTACAGTATTCAGTTGATGAATCTGCCGCGGATAAGCTAAAGGGGATCTGCTGCGCTTAGTTTAGCTGTGCCTCCCAACTGTTTGTTCTTATTCCCCGCTCAACCCTTCTCTGCTCCCTCCGTTTTCACATTCTTTTTATGTGTTAGTTAATTCTGTCTTGATATAATACTGTGTGTAATATGCAGTTGGATTAATTTTTTCCTAGAGCTTGTTCAAGATTCTATTTATTTATTCCATGAATAAAATCAAGCTTATCATATATAACTAGTATTTTTTAAAGCTTCATTAGCTATGCGTAGTTGTCTACTTGAAGATCTCACGAATACCATTTCCTCCTACCCCCGTTGTGTTGTCTGCTTTACATGCAATACACTACTCCCCAAGCTACTCATGGAAACAGATATACACACTATGCGAGGATGATCCCTGCCACTAGCCAAATTCATTTTTAAATCAAATATAACAACAATATTCAAGTTTTTTCTCGTTACTATTATGTGGAGTCTAACAACTTCATTTTGACATATATAAGTAAACCAAGACAAAAAAAATTGATCCAGGGATTCAATACTCTAGAACCTTACCAATATTGTAGAATGTAGAGAATTGAGGTCGTTGTAAGACAAGCAAAGACGATGGTGATGAATAGAGGGTGATTTTCAACTTGTATATGCCATATAGTGTTGCAATAATAATTGTAAGGGGCATTTGCCCGCATCATTCACGGCATTGAATTTGGGTTTGGCCAGTTTAACGGGAGAGGAAGTGAATGATCAAAATAAGTAGGAAGGAATAAATTGAGAAAGAAAATAGAATGACGGGTTTAAACGAGTAGAAGAGTGAGTAGACACATATAACCAATGTTTTTAGACATTTTTATCCTTCTTACATAAATAGAAGCATATCATGTCTGAGGTTATTATTATGGAAAAAAATACAAGTGTGGTTACTGAAGTGTGGCCTGTATTCTGCGAGGAAGAGTTTTATGCAGATTTTAGTTTGGAGAGTTAGAGATGAAAAATATAATTTTTTTTGGATTGATTCCTACATTCTTAATTTGGGATTACGTATTGAAGGTGCTACTGGTTTAGTTCCTTAGGTTGATGCGATTAAACCTGTCTCAAAATTATGTTGATGGGGATATGGTATTTGAAAGTTGGATTGGATGATTCTGTAATTATTTTCCTGATCATTAATCAACAGTACTATTTTAGCGTCGATGTTGCTTACATCTAAAAATGAGACTGATCTTTTCATTAAAGAACAGCAATGAGACTTTGAACTTTTTCCTTTTCACTTTAGCTTTCTATACGAGTCCCTTATAACTAATGATTTTCCTCCTTCTCATTTAGCCTTTCGGACTGTTTCACATTTGAAAGAACCATATATAATTCATTGCTTTTAGTTTTCTGACAAAGTGACGACCTTGGCTACTTGTCTTGTGTGTAAAACTCAATAAAATCTCGTATGCATCTATTTTGGAACTGCAGTCTTACAGTTACACCAAATTATGGACAAGATAAGGTCTGAGTTATAATAAATTAACAATAATTTCTTTTAGTTTTTTAGCTTTCTGATCAGAAATATCGGTTACAACTTATAATTTTTCTACAACTGATACCATTTTCGATTGTAAGTGGTGTTTGGAGTCATGGTGGATTCCATATGGGGGACACCTCTATTTTGATCTTATTTTAAATAGCTTGAGTCATAAGTCCGCTTACTAATGGATTAACAATTTTTTGACAAGGTAAACTCATCATTTCGAGATGAATAATATTTCGTAATATAAGTTGGATTATGACCAAAATCATGATTACAAGAATGAAAAATAGTCACTCTACGTTAGCTATGGATTGAGTTGTAATTTGCTACATTCGCCTATTGCCTGAAATAACTTTTTTTAAGGATATTGTTTGATATACTTAATAAAGCGATTTAATTTATTCAACAACGAGGGAACTATTTGACCAACTCAAATGTCTTCATCACAAATTCTAAATTGGACTCTATTAAAACAAATTCAGAATTAAATTTACTGTCCATTTTTTTACACGACAATTGAGACTGAATTCATTTCTCTTAAACTTTTCTCTTATTTTTTTATTCAACAATTGCTCACCATAAACAAAATCATTTCTTGCTTCTTTATACAATTCATATTTTAACTAAATCTAAGATGTAATTATTTAAAAAATGTAATTTATTTAGATTATTATTTTTTCAAAAATTTAAACATCACTCTAGAACTACGTAAAATCCCTTGAAAAATAAAGAATATATGTAAAATAATTTTCCAAATGTGAACGGTTTTAGAAAAAACTCAAATATGAATTTATATAATTTTATAATAAGAATAATAATAATAATTTTTATTATTTAAGGATTAAAAATAAAACAAAACTGTGTTTAAGTTTAACCGCCTCGTACGTTTGAAAGAAGAAGCAGCGACCTTGGCGGTAGACACAGTTTTGGATCATTCTCTCCTCCATCGTTTTTTGTGTTCTCAGATTATCAATTATTACAATGAGTTTGGATTCGTTTCGCTCCTCCTCAGCCCCTAATTCCAAACGAACTCTCTCTTTCTCTAATTCAGCATCTTCTATTCGATCCAATGATAATAATAGTGCTAACAACAAGAGGAAGAAGAAGACCACAACCACCAACCAGAAAACCTTAGGCGTCGCCTGGGGCTCAAATTCCTCCTCCTCCTCCTCCCGAAAGCCCCCCTTTTCCGATTTCGGCAGGTTACTATTATTATTCTTTTCATATTGGCAACAACTATCGATTGGATGCTGTCAATTTTCTTACTCGATCTTAATTTCTAAACATTTTCATACCCGAGTGTATTTTAATTGACAACGTTAATACAGTTATATGACTGAGAAGAATCGTAAACTACGCAATCAGTTCAACGCCGAAGCTTCCGCGTCTTCCTTTAGTGCCTCTACTTCTGGAAAGCCTATATTCGCCGGAGTTTCAATTTTTGTTGATGGTTTCACGGTTCCTTCCAGCCAGGTTAATCTTATTTCCTTTTTCATCACTCTGTTTATCACTGAGTTTTCAACAAGGGGAAAGGGGTGACCGTTGTATATGTTCAATTTTACTGACAATTTTATTCCGATTATCTTTAAGGGACTAAAGTGTGACAGCAAATTGTATTTTTAGTTGGCTTTTTCACATGGTATTTTTGGTTAAGTCAAACCTTTGGGAAAAAACAAAGGGATGACATAATAACGTTAATGACAAACATGCTTCAGGAACTGCGGGGATACATGTTAAAGTATGGTGGAAGATTTGAGAATTATTTCTCTAGGCATCGTGTAACACATATTATCTGTACCAATCTTCCTGACAGTAAAGTTAAGAACCTCAGGTTTGTTTTCATGTCCTTTGTTTTAAAAAAACAAAAATTAAGGTTTGAGTTCTACTCTTGCGTACTTCTTAGATTTAATTGTTGCATGGTCCACAGCAGAGCTTTCAGTGCAGGGCTTCCAGTGGTAAAACCAACTTGGATTTTAGATTCAGTTGCATCTAATAGACTCTTGACCTGTAAGTTATTGCATTTCCTGTACACTTGTGTTTTGCCTTTTTTGGGAAAACTTCTAATTTGTTTTTGAAGAGGAAGGATAGGATGATGAAAGCAGATAGAATGGGACTATTTGAATGCTTTCGTAATCCATGTCCACATATCAAAGTGTTACTATCCAGTCCTGTTTTTTCACGCGTTTCTGTATTAATTTAATTATTTTTGTGGGATAAGATAATATTTTATTTGTTTTTTCGAGTCATCATCTCAAAAGATGCAAAATTTGCTTTGATAGGGGTGCCTTATCAACTTGAACAGCTTCCTAATAACCAACCAAAACTGTCGGCCTTCTTCTCATCGAGAAATAGCAAAATGTCAGATGATACTTTTACAAACGCCCTTTGTCAAGTAGAGTCAGACATTGAAGATTCATCTGCTAGAGTTAGCAACTCAAAGGATAGACATTCATCCGATGTTGCAAAGGTGGTTGAACCTAGCTGGCAAATCACTATCGAAGCTGATGATGTTATCTCTGAGAATACTGATACAATTATGATGGAAGAGCAGCTGACTAGTGTTGGAGTTAAATGTGATGAAGAAGATCCTGTAGGAGGAAGCAATGATGCCGCTAAAGATGTGATAAACTTCCAAGGTGAACTTCAACCTAATAAAGAACCTTCTACATCAGTTACTAGCCTCTGCTCAATTGACCACAATATAAACGAAATTGCATGTTCTGCCTCCACCAGGCCTTCTAAACAGTGTCATTCAACTCTTTCAGATCCTAATTTTGTGGAAAATTATTTCAAGGTAGTGAAGTTGATAAAAGTTTCATAGTGCTTGGCAAAATGGCGACTTTCTTCTTTATTTTCTTTAATTATGGTTGCTGTATGATGACTTTCTCCTCGTTTTACTTTGACATAATTTTCCTCACTGACTGAATCTTAAAATCACTGCAAATTGTTAAATTACCAATCTTCTAATTTCCACTGAAGTTTGGTATATGCAATGTGCAGAGCTCACGGCTCCACTTTATTGGAACCTGGAGAAATCGGTACCGAAAGCGTTTTCCCATCCCATCTACTGGGTTTGACAATGAAATTTCTAACATTAATGCCTCTACGGTTTCTGGGAATGCAGTCGTCATCCATGTTGACATGGTAGGCTTTATATACAAGGATGTTGGAAATAACTAATTGTTGTCAACTTACATTATTTGTTCAATACTTAACAGTTTAGATTTAAGTACAAATGTTATGTTTATGTGTGTGTGCTGCCCCAGGATTGCTTTTTTGTCTCAGTGGTAATCAGAAACCACCCTGAATTGTTGGACAAGCCTGTAGCTGTATGCCACTCGAATAATTCTAAGGGAACTGCTGAGATTTCCTCTGCAAACTACCCAGCTCGTAGTTATGGTTGGTTATATGCCAAGTTATATGATGATAATATGGCTCAATAAGCGGCATATATTGTTTATCTTTTTGCTATGTAACTTTTGCCTTCTGTCATTTTAGGTATTAGGGCTGGTATGTTTGTTCGAGATGCCAAGGCTCTTTGTCCCCACCTTGTTATCTTTCCATACAACTTTGAAGCTTACGAGGAAGTAAGTAACAGAAGGGTGTCTGTAATTGATTACTTACAAAGAAGAATACAATTTCATATTTTTTTTCAACTTTTTTTCACCCTTTATAATTGGTTTTTACAAAGATGTCTCGGACAATTTGCAGGTAGCTGATCAATTTTATAGTATATTGCATCGATGTTGCAACAAAGTGCAGGTTTTTTATGCTCACTTGGACATTCTATAAGTTCATAAATTCTCAGTTGGTGTGTCCTTTGTGCTGTAACTGTCACTTAATACAGGCAGTAAGCTGTGATGAAGCATTTTTAGATGTCACCCATTCAAAGGTTGAAGATCCTGAACTTTTAGCGTCATCCATTAGGAAAGAGATCTATGAAACCACTGGATGTACAGCCAGTGCTGGCATAGCTGGAAACATGCTTATGGCTCGTATTGCTACTAGAACTGCTAAACCAGACGGTCAATATCATATAACTCCAGAAAGGGTATGTTTAGGAGTTTCTGTTATTCATTACTGAACCTACAAGAGATAGAATCTGTTATTGGTTGATTCATCTGCTGAATACAACTGTATTTACAACTGCGGCAGCTTGCAATAACAGAACTATAGCTAACGACTTAAACTAACTAATCTGTTAATAACTGATTGTCAGTTATGCTAGTTACACTAACTGACTGGAAAGTTCTGGAACACCTCTATATGATCATAATTACATACTGTACCATTCAGAAAATGTCTTTTTCGTAGTATTCTATTTGTATTTTTGGTGTGATGGAGGTGTCATCTAACTGATATTAAGGCCCTGTTTTGAGTAAATTTCCTTTGTTTTACGTGGCTAGAGGAGTGTCTGTTCCATGAATTATATGCTGAAAGCTTCCCATACATTCTCTTTGGGTATTTGCAGATTGAAGTGTTAATGCTAATTGTTGCTATTTTAATTCTGTATTTAATTATGCGAAGTCCTTTTGAATCTTTGCTAGTCCAAGAAATTTTATTACTTCAGACCACGATGCTTTGAATTTTCTTTAAAAGTGCTAATTCCTTGACATGTACTGTGGATGCATTGAACAGAATGCTTATTGTTCACTAGGAATAATTTATGGCGGTTTATGCTGTATGTTCTCAGTTTATGCTGTCAGACTTCGATAACAATTGCATATTTAACGAACAACTTATGTATCAAATTCTTTAGATAATTAACGAAAATATTGGGGGTACTGATATTATGTTTCTGCTTGTAATTTCTAGCTTTTGTAGTTCACTTGGACATATGTAAATCTACAATTATCCCCTTCAAATTTTGTAATTTTTTATAATAGTTGATGTGTGGAATATGTCAATATTATTGCCCTGCCTTATTTAGTTTTACTTTTCCAGGTTGAAGATCATTTAAGTCAGCTCCCAATTAATGCACTTCCTGGAGTAGGGCATGTTTTACAGGAAAAGTTGAAGATGCAGAATGTTCATACGTGCGGACAGTTGATGATGATTTCCAAGGTTTTACTATCCATTCACATAGTATTTTATTTTTCTGATGTTTCCTGATATTCTGAAAGTTCAGTTTCTGTTCTTTGACTTCCTTTTGAAGGTCATTTTGTGACTATTTTCAGTCTGTTATAAGTATCTGTCCTCTGGTTTTAAATATTTCTCTTTTGCTTTTACTTTGGGAAATTCATGGTTTGATTAATGGATTTAAAACCTTATATATTGACTTGTAAATAGTTTCAAGCTAAATTAAATATAAGAGACAAATAATCATTAAAAATAGAAATTCATTTAAGCCAAAAAAGAAAGGTTGAAATTTGAGGATAGAATTGTGACCCTTACATAAGCCACATAAAAAACTTATAGGATTGTATGTTGATGAAGCTTCAGGTACACCTTATCAACCAAACAATCATCACAACATACTTGGGTTATGTTTTTACTGAAATTTCATCAGTGTCTCTACTATGTATTTTCTTCCTCCAAAAGAACAAATACATGTCAAAACATGTATATGACTGACCGAATTTTTCAAATAACTTAATATGCAAATCTAGTATTAATACATTCAATATAATCCAAAATAAATTTGACATAAGTTTTCTTATAGCTGCAAAATCTGCGAAGTTCCAAAATGACCGCCAAAATAAAGGAGGCCTTCCCAAAAGAAAGTAATGCCATGAAGTGGCTGAGGATGCCATGAAGGCGGTCCAAAGTCGTCGCAGTTAAGGCGGCTCGATGTGGACCGCAAATAATGTGGTTTTCCAACAGTTCGAAACTTCCTACTTAACTCCGTGGTGATTCGGATAATAAATAAACAAAATGGTGAGTTAAACTCTGTGAGGGAGTAACAGCCACTATGAATTAGAAGGGAAATACAGCTATGCACAAATGTTTATTCTTTTAAAAGTCAGATGAAAATTGTTATGCTACTAAATTATTACTCCAAAATATTATTGAGTAAATAGTCACTCTAATAAGGTAATTAAAATATCAGTTATAATGATTAAATCATGGCACGGGAAGCAAGCATAGTAGCCAACAGAATTCAAGCACCAATAAATATTTTACAATTCTGTAGAATTTTCTTAATGCTATACTAACAATGCATAACACTAAAATCTCTAAATTAATACTCATAACTTCAAAAAAAATTATGCCAGTCTAATATATGAAAAAACCTATTCTCAAAATTTGGAGAGCTTGAATGTGTGATTTTCATGGAGTGGGTATCATCCTCTTCTCCTTAGAGTGAGCACTATGCCTAAGTCCATGGAATAACCACAAATTTGAGCTCACAAGAGTAAGAAAATGGTAGAGGCTATAAAAATTTCACCACAACCTGTGGAGGATGCCTGAGATTGAGAGAATATGAAGTAAATAAGGGAAAATAAATAAAGTGGAAACAAAAATAAGGTAGGGCGAAGCTGCAAAACAAGGGTAGCAAATATAATGCTTCTCGTGTGGAGAATAGCTTTAAAAGGATCCGGCTTCAAGAACCTTCAAGAACTAAAACCTTTTTTCTTTCAATTTGCACAAATTCAATTTTATATTTCTACCCAGTTCATTTTCTTTTGGGCATTAGTTGGAAAACATTTGGAATATTCTATTGTGTATCAGTACCTGTTTTCTTTGCATCCGCAGGTTTCACTGCAGAAGGACTATGGAATGAAGACAGGAGAAATGCTGTGGAATTATAGCAGAGGAATTGATAACCGGTTAGTTGGGGACTTTCAGGTAGGGAAAAAGGCCATCATTTTGTTTTGACTTGATTTTTTATTTTTCAAATCCAAAATTGATTTCTCATTATAAGGACTTGGAATGTTTAAAATCCTTTGGGCTCACTCACCACACACTCTCTCTCTTTAAATCCACTTATTTTCTTCCATTTTACGTTGTGCCAATTTGTTGTATAAGTTACCCCTTTTCATTCATCCATTGCAGTCCTTGTTTAGTGATTGACTAACAATTGCTAAAGTGAACAAGGATCGAAGAATATAAATTGTCTGGTTAATATGAGAAAAATAATGCAATCTGGCTGAAATGTAAATTGGTCCTTTTAGTCTCCACAGTAAGATTTAAAATCATTATGCCACTCGCTAGTATGTTTCTCTCAATCTTCCTACTCAAATGTGGTGTTTTATCCTTGTTTCCTCCTTTGAAGGTTAATCATTCTATCTTGATAAGCTTATGTTAAAGCCTTTTTCATAAGGATGATGTCATGTACACTTATGCAGGAATGTAAGTCTATTGGTGCTGATGTAAATTGGGGTGTGAGGTTCAAAGATATGAAAGATGTCAGTATTCTTCTACATATATATATATATATATATATTCTATTTTTTGCTTTAGAGTACTACAAAATGAAATCAATTAAAATATTGACTAAAAAGTTTTTCCAGTGTGAGAAATTCTTAACAAGCCTTTGCAAGGAAGTCTCGTTAAGATTGCAATGTTGTGGTATGCAAGGGCGCACTTTCTCTCTCAAGGTATTAATTTATGTTTACCTTTGATAGATTTTTATTTTAAGATTATTCAGATATCAACTTTCTGTTTTGGCTCATGAGTTTCTTTTGATGTCCTGTTTTATTTCTTGAACTGACATTTGCTATTATCATAATATGTTTCTTATAACTTCTATGTCAAAAAATTTGGAATTTTAGAATTTGTTTGGATATATGTTTTAGATAAAAAAGAAAAGAAAAGATGCTGATGAACCTGCAAAGTTTATGGGCTGTGGAGATTGTGAAAATTTGAGTCACTCTGTAACGGTAAATATTGAAACTCCAGCATTTTTCATGTATGCATTAAACTGATATATTGTCTTCCAAAAGTTTTTCTACTTGTTTTCAGGACTGATTTTGTGTTTGATATTCTCACTGTAGATTCCTCTTGCCACTGATAATGTGGAAGTACTCCAAAGGATAGTAAAGCAGCTTTTTGGAAATTTTTACATAGGTATCTTAACTTTTAATTTCCACCATTTTAGTGAGTCTATAACTGAAGCAGCGTTTTGGAAGTTTTTACATAGGTATCCTTAGATTCTTGAATCCTTTGTCTCATTTTCTATCTTAAGAAAAAAAAGTTAAAGAAACAACAATCCCATTTGACGGGGTTAAGAATGCTCTTGGTAAATTTTTATAATAGGAAAGGCCAAGACTAAAGCAAAAGTACCATATTTAATATGACCATACTATAGGAGGATGATGGTTATGAAAGTTGTACAATTCTAGATGCATTTATGGTAAATGTGGTTTGGATTGGCCTTGATTTATTCTTAAAGTTTCATTAGACACTTAATGTGAAATTGTGAATGGTTTCATCCTTTCAGGATTGCATATTGTTCATCGTATTCTATTCTAATTTAATGCTTTCATATCAAACACTTAAGCTCAGCACTAGAAATTGTTGGTAATAGACTATCGTTTCAAAGTATTAGGCCATCATTATAACAAATTTATATGATTGTATGATGATGAAGCTTATGCCTTTGACCTTTATTACAATTTTATGGTATTTTCTTTATGTCACTGCGTTGCATAACACAGTTTAAGAAACCTGTCAGGATCCAATGGTTCAATAGGATAATCTATGAACTAGTCAGGTGTTGGTTCATTTAACTTATTGAACTAGTCCCGAAACAGGTAGTAAAAAATCAGTGATTAGTTTGATTTTTAAAAATTGATATATAGTGTTTCAGCCCAGTACTTTTAGTAGGGGATCGATATATCTCCTGTTAATTGGAAATCTAACCATCATCTTCTCCTTTTGGCAATTTCACATAGATGTCAAGGAGATTCGAGGTATTGGCATGCACGTTTCCAGACTTGAAAGTAGTGAGACCTCAAAGCAAGGTACCTGTATTATTTTCAATGAAGTTTAACCCAGCTGTTGTAACATGATACTCATTCCGTCTCATATTAAGTGTCACATTTAGAATATTTGTTTGTCTCATTATTTGTCATTTTAGAATATCAATGAAGCACTGATTATCTTTTTACACTAATATACTCTTATTTATTGTAGCTCATATCACCTAACTACTCCACTAAAGTCTATTAATAAAAACATTTAAGTATATGAAGCTCATTTTATCTTATAAATTAGTGCACTAGATGATTTTCATAAGAAGTAAACATAACCTTAAACGAAACTTAATTTGAGATGGAGGGAGTATTGTTTTATTGTGCATGCAACTAAGTTTTTAGGCGATTTACTGAACTGAATAAGAACTTCTGTTTTAAGCTGAGACTTGCTACCTTGATGTTCCTCATCTTTCTATCTATCTGTCCAAACAAATTTGCTGCTTTTCCTTGGATTTGAACTATGGTTTTATTATTTTTCATTACTTTCCGAGTAATTTTCTAATACTATTTATTTCATGAAGGGGCAGAAAAGTATAGTTTGAAATCATGGTTCACTTCAGGATCTGCAAGTATGGAAAAACAGAAACATCCTATTGGTAATGGTAAATGTTGTTGAATAGGGGTTTCATGTTATGCTATTATTTAGAAGATATTTGGTGTAGATCATATATGAACAACTGTTTTTTTCATTTTGTGATTTTGTTGATGATTGTATTAATAAAAGTGCCTTCTGGTGGTTTCTCTTTCTTCAGGTCATGACAAGCAGAATATGGATGGCACTTCCGTTCTTGATTCTAGTGCTTTGCAAGGATCTTCAGTTCAAATGGACAATAACATACACGATAACCAAGCTAGTGCTGACCGAATTTCAACACCACCTCCTTTGTGTCACCTTGATGCGGAAGTTATAAGGAATCTTCCCCCAGAAGTATTTTCAGAATTAAATGAAATTTATGGAGGGAAGTTAGTTGATTATATCGCTAAAGGGGAAGGCATAAGTGAGAGTTCTAGCTCTTTACGAAACTCGCTTTTGGAACAAGAAGGTAAGCATTTCTCTGTTTCATTATCATAGGATTCATAGCTACTTTGGACTAATACACAACTCAAATTTGCACGCGTGCTTTCAAATTGTTTTTTCAGCAGCAATAAACAAGAAAGAGGAGCTTATAGATGTTGAGCCGATTCCTCAAAAAAATCCATTAACTAAAATTGAGGTAATTGTTTTTCTTCTTTCTTTTGTATTTTAATTTTTAATTCTAATTTTTAAATCTAAACTATGGTACTAGACTGGACAAGTTTGTTTGTTTGAATAATTCCTTTATCATGCATGGTTCTGTCTGTCAGCTCAACAATGTTTAGGTTTAATAATTTTTTTATTAGTTCTATTCTATTGGTTCACTTAGATCTAAGGTAATTTTTTTTTTTCACTAGAATCTTTTGTAAGATGTTGAATTTAGGAAAACATATTCATCAACCAAACCAACTACTTTGAGTGTGTTTGTTTGAAGGTATCCAAAAATATTTCCTAAAAAGTGTATTTGGGAAGGTAACATTACTATGTTTAGTAAAAAAAAAATGTTCTTGGGTATCATGGATTCCTAGGAATTTATTTTACTAATGCCTTTCCTCTTTTTCATTTAACTGTATAATCGGTTGAAAAACCGGTGGTTTTCCTTTGACTGAAACTTACTTTAGTAGTTCTATTATCTATGTTCACTCACTTTTGAAAACGTAGAAGATTTCTAGTAACATTTTTTAAAATATCCTTATTATATATCTCATAATATCTTAGAAGTCTCTTGGTTTGACCTCTTACAAATGATTTCACATTTTATTATATTTCCTGATTTGTTTCTTGTTTGGTTAGTATAAGTGTTTAGTGAAGGATATAATATTAATGATTAGTGTTTTGTCATCTGTATCATGTCGTTATGCACAAGGGAATATTACTCAATTTCTATTCTCTCTTTTCCTCCATCCCCATAATTTCGCATCATATCAAAAGTGGTATTATCCTGTGACCTATTCCATTAGAATTTGACTAGCTTAACTCTACTGCTTGCATGAAAATGCTTGAAATTTTTATTTTGCTATGCGCATATCACAGTCTTCTGACAGACCACTTGCTCTACTGTTGTGCTTTCAGGTCAAGCCTGCTTTCTTTTGGCCTTCTTTTTGGGTTTCATTAGTGCTCAGTACATATTTAGTTTTGTTTTCTTTCAAATCTTCATTTTCCTCTTTTCCTTTTTGGAATTATTATTGGTTTTTCAGTTCTAGCATGGCAATGAGAGGTAGAGTAAGAATGATAAAATTTTATCTTTTCCTTCTTTCTCCCATAATATTCTCGTTCTAGTTACCTTCTTTAAAGTGTTCTTGCTTAACAATTAACAGGCTTCAAGTTTAGTAAATTGTAGCTTAAGGCAAGGACCGCGGGGTGTTGGTATATCTGGAAAGTACTTATAATATCATTGTTGTATCGTTAGGATATCTTCAAATATCTTGAATGATTTCTGTTGAAGTTGTGAGATTTTAGAGAAAAGGAGGAGATAAAATAATAAGGGTATGAATATTATTGATAATAACTTGATGCTGACTTGATTACAAAAGACTCAATACTAATATCTATTTATAGAGAAACTTAAACTCAATCCTAAATCAAGAATAGATCATAATAATAATGAGAGATATTCTAAGATATCTCTATGAATATAAATTGATCATAGGAAATAACTCAAGATACTATAATATAATATAATAGATATTATAAGATATTTTTTAATATTCTAACAATTTCTAAGGCTCTATTTAGATATTTTAAAACAGCGAAGTGGAATGGAATAAAGATTCCATTCCATTCTTTTTATGATGTAACATAACATAACTTTCATTCCAAACAACAAAATTTGACCTTGTACCACTCCATTCCATCCTATTCCATCAATCCAAACAAAACCTAAGGAAGGATTAATTTTTATATTTTGTTATATTTGATTTTTTCCCTTCATTGACTCACAGTTAGTCATTAAAGTGGAATAAATATTAGTCCTCGTTGCTTTTATATGTATTTGTTGTGCTATTTTTCTAAGAATATTTCGTTTAGCAACATATATCATGATTTACTGTCAGGCAATGCAAAATGAGGCAGAAGGAGGTGAAGCTGTACCTGATTCAGGGGCTGGACCCTCTTTTAACGTCACTCACAATTCAAGTTTTGAAAAAGATGATTTATTGCCTTCTTCTTTAAGTCAAGTTGATGGTTCCGTCTTACGAGAATTGCCTGAGGATTTGAAAGCTGTCATTGTTCAGCAGCTTCCTGCACACAGGAGACAGGAGATTTGCTCCAATGTTGCTCTAGTCCCTCCTAATGAAAACCATCAGGTGGCATTAGGTGTCAAGAATTCCGAGAATCCTGGATCAACTCATGTTTTGAATGGAAGTCTTTGGGCTGGGAATCCTCCAAAATGGGTAGAGAAGTTTAAAATCAGCAGTTGCTTAATATTAAAGAAACTGGCAGAAGTGTATTATAAGTCAGGGTTGACTTGCACATTATCATCAATTTTGCACCAAATTATATCTGAATTCCACCAGCTAAATCTTGCTCATCAGATATCTGATGACTCTGTTAACATCACGTGTGAGCTACTGAAGCAGTATATCAAAGTGAAGATAGGAAAAGATATTGAAGAGATTTATATTTGTTTTCGGCTTCTGAAGAGGTATGTTAATGCTGCTAGTTAGGATTACTCTATTGAAGGGTTCATTGTTGATATTGTGTAAACTTTTTCCTTAGTATCTCCCTCCACAAATTTTATTTTTGTGGATTACTATCTTGTGACAAATTTTGGAGTGACTCATAATTTGTTTTCAGGTTTGCAGCTAAATCACATTTTTTCCTACAAGTGTATAATGGTGTATTTCCATACCTTCAGGTATACCTTACCAACCAAACAAGACATCATGAAAATAGGGGGAAAACAGCAGGGTGCAGGGGTAAATGGTGTGGCTTTTAAAATATTTTAATAGGATGGAAGTCTAGTGACGGCCTGGCTTACATAATTGTATATATAATTATATTGTTAGAAACGTGTGTATTATTATGTCTAGATTCAGTGTGTCTTGTAAATATAGTGAAATGGAAAATTTTCTTTGTAGTGTAATATAGTAGAAACTTGAAACACAGGTTTTTAGCATGTGCTTCTCTTCTCACTCCAACAATACATATTGAATTAACTGGTTAAAATTTTGTAGGAAGCTGTTGATGACAATTATGGAGGAAGTTTGTTAATAACTCGATAGTAACCCTCAGATTGTCAAATACTTCTAACTATGGCAAATTGAGCAAAATTCACGGGTTTCTGTATGAGCCTATGTGGTCGCGTCGCATCACAAACCAATAGTTCTATCGACCATGATTTCCTGCAGGGTATGTTTACTTTAATGTGATGGCTAAACATTTTCTGCTGTGTATGTGATTATTTAGGATGTTGTATTAAAATTCTAGACAGACAGCTAACATTATTCATCTTATTGATAAATTTGTTATTTAGGTTGCATTGTTTGCATTTTACTCTATGCTCAAATGTATGAATCTTTATTTATCATTCATCGGCTTTACAGGACCTTTTCTGTGATGTTAAACTTCTCATATGAACTTTTTCATTATTTACTTGGTTAGTTTAGTTTGTTGTTTGTCTTCGTGGCTGTGCAATGTGAATTGTATATTCCTTTTTTGTTCTTTTTATCTTTTTCTTTTCTTGTTTGAAGTCTCCTGTCTTGGTTATTGATCGTAACTTAGGTCTCAACATTTATAATGCATAGTTTATTTATTAATTATCAATTGTATCACTACCTGCTGGCATTGCTACATTGGTTTGATATGAATCTGCTTCTATTTATAGGTGTAAGTACATTGCACAACAACCCAATCAAAACTGAGAGATAAAAAATTGAAGTATGTGGTGGTTATTGGGCTTGCCAGCCGAGTTTCATTAGTTTGTGCCTCGGTTGCAATTTGGTATTTGGGCTGTCTCAAAGCTGGTGTAATGGCTAAGATTGGAGGTTCTAATAGCTGTGGGCATAAGGTGATAAAAAATCCATTCTTATTTTTTCAGATTTCTTTCATGACCCAGTTTCATATTTGATAATCATTATTTTCTAAGGCGAGGATGTCACCGAGAACTGCAATTACTGCTAGAAAGGAAATATTCCTTTCTTTTAGACTATCATAATAAGGTGTTACTAATCAAAATACTTGGAGACTTAACTCTCTCATTTTTGGGCTAGTGGTGTTAGGCATGACCTAGTCTAATTTTGGTGTTAGGGTCTAGAAGGTTACTATGAAAAGGTAAAGGATACCCGCATATGGTAAAAGATAAATAAGATGTCTCCATAGTGTGTCAATTATCAAATGATTTTCATAAATAACTTGGCGTATCACCCCAGTTTTAAGGGAGTAGTGACCAGACCACCTTAATTAGAGTTTACTTGCCAGTAGGCTATTGGTTTAAATTTAAATTAGGAGATGGTAGGCTTATGGACCCAAAGTTAAATTTATTGATTAGGTTAATTTAGTTAAACATAGTTTAGTTACACCTCAAAGTAGGCAAAACTCTTATTCTGATTAGAGAAGTGTCCTATTGAGTTTGCAATTAGAGAATTAGAGACTTGGTATTCTGAATACTTCTGTGCCAATGTCATGGAGTGGTCGGCAGCCGTAATAAATTAGATTCGATGTTTTATCCTTTTTTGAGCTACGGAAATTGATTAATTTGATTTTATAATATTTGATTAGATCTATTCTATAGTTATGAATATCATTTGATAAGAATTATACTTTTACAAATACATGAAAGAATTTGAACCTGTGTACTCGTTTTCTTACATAACAGGGTTTGAGTCACCTTTAGACACGGACATGGTTTGTCACAGTGAATGTGTGAGTACTGGAACCGAGTCTTTCAAAAGGCAGAATATCAATTGATTTTGAGTCATATGGCGACCTTATAGTATTTTTCAGTCAAAATAAAGTTCACTAGCTGCAACTAATGAACCAACCACTAGGTATCATCAGTCATCACCAGATCTCAGATTCCTCCATGGAGTAACTTTTTGCCACTGCTTATTGTAATCTGCAACAGTCACTCCTCACTACCACTATTTCGGTTGCATTGGGATGGAAGCATCGTATAGTGAAGAGATTTGACCCAACAGTTTTATTCTCCATATAGCAGCTGATTAAGGAGTTATTTGAGACCATTGAGAGTTGGTTGACTTTGGAATAAGGGCCGTGGTAGAATTCCGTAACCTACTCAGAATGATTTATGAAACCAGTAAGCATCATATTTATCATATTTGGATTAATTTCAGGTTTGGAGGAAAATAATAAAATTTAACAAATTCGGTTGTTAGACATGCATCGAATTCCTACAAATAAATCGAATTACATATTCAGTTGTAGTATGCTCGAGTAAATGTTTATTCTGTCCAGCACTCGTACAATTCACACTAATGAAGATTACTTGACAATTGAATCTTTGGGCATGTTTGAATTTACTCTTGACAGAGACAAAAGCAATTTTTGAGTTGTAAATTTGGGTGCGCTCTAATATAATTGTTTTTATTTTTAGAATATATTTTTAACTTGAATAAATTTGAAACTTTTGCCATCCATCCTAAATTTTAGACTTAAATATGTTATTGAATTTACTTTTTGTGAATATATATATATAAACTTTTGCCATCTCAAAATCATACACACTAGAAAATAAAAATCTAATTCTAGTCATTAACCATGATTCTTTCATTCAAAAGTATAAAGAAACACTACATTTAGGGAAACCGAAGTCACCCATTATAAAATGTGGGTGTCCGTCAATATATAGTCCTTAAATATATAGTTCTTTTTATTTTTATCATTGTCACATAATTTAAATCTCATAAAAAAGTGACCTCATTTCTTTTGAGATATTGAATTATTTTCCATGAGTTTGGTCAAAATTAACTTCAGTGACTTTAAACTTTGTAATGAAGTTTAAGATGAATTTTATTTTTTCTATTATGATTTTTATATACACTTGTTGTGAATAAGTGGTTTAGTTCAAATAGTTAATTTCAGTAAAATAAATGAATCAGTTAAGAATAAACTGATTTAAAATACTGACTAAAAGAATAATTAATTAAATTTTATTTATTTTTTTGGTAGAACTCGAAATTACCAAAGTCCGAATCAGAATGTTAAAACCATAAAAGTATACACCCATTGTGAAAATCCGGAAACATGGAAACATATACTGTCCTTTTTGACATTGCGACCCTCATATTTGAATCATTTCATAAAGTAGTAATAGTATTTCTTTAGTTGAAGTTGAAGTCATTAATAAAGTATAGTATAATATTGCATTGCGGGTTGGTGGTGTGTGTGTAACCGCTCAATACTTTGTGAGCGACACATTGACCAGAGTGTGTGTGAGTAAGTCCTCTAATGGGAAAAGGAAGTTGAGCATTTAGTAGTAGTAACTACTCATATTAAGTTGAGTCACCCTTCTACCTAAAACATATTCTTTCCAATAATATATAAATAATATTTTATTATCATCATGGATCAACATATTATTGTTTTTAAATAAATCAATCAAATAACAATTGCTAAACAATACATTGTATTGAAATAAATAACTTCCACTTATTTATAATTAAGAAAAAAACAATTATAAATATTAATTCGGTTATAACTAAAACAATGAATGAATTTTGTAATATAAATTTTCTGAATGCAATTGCAGAGGAAAGCAGTGAATTTAGATGGGAATTCAGATAGGAGAATATTGTGGAAGAGAGAAATTGGTGACTTAAGTGAAATTGAAAAGACATATCCAAGCAACCAACGCAAACGCACACAGTAATATTTTTAAAAATACTATTTTACTATCGTACAAGCTATAAATTCTTCACCAGTCAATAACACGTACTCTTTGGTATAAAAATAATAATAAAATTTTGTTAATGTTCATGTTTTTTTTTCAAACATTTTGGCGTGTTGGATTTTAAAACTGAAATACTAGTATAGCAGTTGCTTTTGTTATGGGGTATGAATGAAACCGTTCAAACTTCAAACTTCAAACTTAAAATTCAAAGCAGTGAAAGAATAATAAACTTCCAACTCCGCCACCATATATCCACGCAACAAGCAAGTGAAGTCAAAGAACAAAACAACCCTTTCTCCAATTCATTCATTTCCCACTCACATTACTATTACTATATATATATACATATATAACATTCTCCAAATAGGTAGATAGATAATAGAAAATGAAGCTGCAAGGTTATTCATCTCTTTTTATGATAACAATATTTATGATCCTCTTTCTCTCACAATCCATAAAAGTAGAAGGGATGAGACCTCTCAGAGATGAATCTCCTCCTTCTTCCCTCATAAGTTTAATAATCAGCCAAGCATATTCAGGGCCAAGCCACAAAGGACGTGGTCATTAATTCATTCAATTCAATTCAATTCAAGTGATGCATGCATGCTAGCTGTCAACAAGTTGGATACCGTATATCTTCTTTCTTGAATGAATGAATACACACACCGTTGGATTTAGTATTTTAATTATGATACATTACAGATCGTATACAACAAGTCCTGTATATTTATATGCTTAATTTGTACTAACTTTGGCTACTGTCTATGGAAATGGAAAGAGATCAAATGTTTATTCGTTTCTACTTTAATTTATTTTCCGAATAATGACTTTGCTTGCTACATACTATATATTCAGAAGGGCATGGAGATTAGAGTATATGAATGACCCTTGAAAACGAAATAGGCAGATAACCAAGAAGGCACTATAAAATAGTATTTGAAATTAGATGTAACTAATAATTTTTGTTTAATTATATATAAGATCCAATTGATAATTAATTATGATAATTAGCATCTTGTCCCTGCTGCTGCTGCTGCTTATGGCCTTCTCCAGGGCTAGGACCAGAGTTGGTAACCTCCTCTAATAGTGTTCGATTACTCCTCACCACATTAATATATATATCTGCACCTGATGATGAACTCATAATAACACTATTATAATTATTATTCTCTAATGACTTGAGTGACCGACCCAAGCTCACCCCAAACATAATTACAACAACAATAACAAGGAATTGGATTCTTCTTCCAACCATTTTTAATAAAGCTTTGTTGCTAGTTAGTTAATGTGTGTATATATGACTAGTGCTAGTGTGTTACTTGATGAAGAAGATAGAGCGCATTGCATTGCTATTTATAGTGTGGCTAATAAGGAGAGAACAAACCATACCACATCTCTTAATTAATTTGCTGAAAGTCAGTCTATTCTCTAAAAGCAAAGGGGATAATTGATAATTAACTAGCTAGCTTCTTAAGCAATAGTGCAAATTATTTGTCCTGCAATTCTAAGGAAATCTGGTCAAACTGGTAATTCTATTTTGCTGATCTCTCACTCATCCATCCATAATTCTGCTACCTAGCTAGTGTATATTGCATGATATAATGTTGTCTGACAACACATGACAAGTTTAGTATCATAACACCACAAAAAGTTGATATGATGTAAAATATTGAACACAACCTATCTTATTAAGGTAAGGATAATCAAAATGACAAAAAATGTTGTTTCCTATATAACTATATTCAACTAAGTGTCTCTGAACCTGGACAGATTAATTTAACTGATGTATATGGTAAAGCGAATTTAGAAATTTCAAGCAATCAAGCCAGCCATTTATTTGCACGGGACAGTGACATCATTTTTCAAATATCGAATCTATAAGAATAATGCAAGTAACTGAATCACATGCATGAACCACACTTTTTCTTCTCTCATCAAGTAACTGAATCACTGTATACTATTTTAGACAATATTGTGTACATAGGAAAAAGTATTAGTTTCCTATTGAAAGACAATACCGTTTATGCGTGTGGGCCAACCTCATATACATGCAGCTTAATTACTCAATCAAACTCCTTCTCCATTTGCATTTTAAGCATGCATGCTATAACTATTCTTGATGACACTAGGCATCTCTGGCTATAACTCATAAAGTGCGCATAATCAATGACAGACATCTACTCAAATTATTTGCCATATTTCACTTTTCCTTGCAAACATTCTTCAATTTATTATTTGATTTGATTCGATTCGATTAGATGTATGTATCTCTCTAAAGTCACACTAATATACCTTATTTGTTCACTTTCTAAGTATGATATGTTGGTTTTGTCAAAACAAAATATGATATGTCAGTTATAAATTTGGTGTAAGTCACTCACACACCTTATATGTCAGTTATAAATTTGGTGTAAGTCACTCACACACCTTAACACGCAAAAATTTCTCAATTATTTGCCTTGTTATCATTTCCCATTTATTTGTCCAATTATCAATTTTAGAAAAGATCCTCTGTATCTTCCGCTACTGTATCATAGTTAAAAGCAATAGATTGATAATTGACAACATTGATAATAATGTAAATCATTGAGAGGAAGAGCCGAAGAAATAACAAAAGGAGGCTGAGATTTCAATAAAATGTAAAGTGTTGACAATATAATACAATAATAAGGTATAAATATTAAAGTTTCAAAATATTTATTTACCTTCAAAATAATATATAAATTTAATATCTTTCATCAAACTCACGATATATTAATATGGAGTATTGAAAATTTGTCAATCAAGAAATAAAAATGTTTAATGGAATACGTTTTTGTGAGCAAGTCAACAATATGCAATAGGAGAAAAAGACGAACAATAGACCAATTGTTTCATAGTGACGACGACGAATAATGTGGTTGTTCGGCTAATTGTAATATCATCATGTATAATCATATCATTAAAAATAAAAAAAAATATACTACGACTTTGAGAAGTTGGCCTGAAAAATAAGACAAAGTCATATGACCATTAGATCAGAACCAAAGTGATGTAATCACAATAGACAATTTCTCAAATTAAGTTCGAGAAACTTGTTTCAAAACAATATAAAACCTTTTTCAACCTACACATTAATGTGTATTATGAGGAACCCTATAAACATCCTCTTGAGTATCAACATCCAAAAATATTTTTTACATTCGTTTGATAATATGTCATTGACCAACATTTGCATCAACGATAATAGTGCAAATAGTGGTCATTTAGCAAGAGCAAAAACTTCTTCATAATTCATAACATATTTTCGAGATAATCCCTTACAATAAAATGAGTTTCGTAGCGTTCAATTTGTTAACAATGATAATCTAATATAAACATAAAAGATGAAGAAGATAAATAATTTTTTATTAGAATTTCATAAACAAATGAACAAAGTGTAAGTATATTAGTGTTACGATAGATATATATACTAGAGAATAGAAAAATCTAAAATATCTTTATAAATAATATATAATAACAATATTATCTAACATAATTGACTCATCAAATTTAGTTTTGATCTTGTATATGAGATCTAATAATATATTTTTTAATAAGAAAAGGAGCTTTAAAAATTCAATCTATTAAAGAGGTGAAAAATGATTTACTGATATATTGCACAAATGAAAATGTTTGTGGGTTATCAATCAAATCTTAATCCCACAAACATGTTACTGTGTATCAAGAATTTTCTACTTGTCACTCCCCACCTATACCTCTCACCTTTCAATAAATTTAAAAAGTCTATTTTACCATTTTTGTTATATATAAAAAGTTGATTTTTTTTCTTTTCACTCACACATTTGAAACTTTAGCAAAAATTATAAGAATTTTTTTAAATATTCAAAACTTTGGATGATTATAAATTTTTCGAAATACAAAATGAGTTTACTTTTAAAAGTTTGAATTAATTTGTAATTTTTGAAGCTTTCGTGTTTAACAAAAGTTTGGAAATGGAAAGTTGTGGAACTTTCAAAATTTCAAAACATGTATTTTTTTTTATAAAGTTTCGAATATTTCAAAAATATAGAATTTTATCCAAATTTTGGAAATATAAATTTTGTTTCAAAATAGTTACATTATTTTTTTGGAATTTTCTATTTTCAAAAATATTAATTGTGAAGTAACAATGTCAATTATAAAGAATGGGAGGTTTGAATTATAATAGCCCATTTTTTAAAAATTCTTGTTTTAAAACTAAAAATTTAACTCAAGATTGATATTGGTTATAACGAAGATTGATTTTGGTTAGTCAAAAACAACAATATCAATTTTATCAATATAAAATCTAATTATCAATCATAAAATAAACAGAGATAGAGATACGCAAATCAATCTTGATCTTTACACAGTTTCTACCATTCTACCTATAAAGGATTTCTTCAGTTCTACCTTACTATTTCAGAAAGAATTTAGCAAGTTACCTTTCAAAACATGAAAGAGATTTTTACAAATCACTCAAGATTATGTTAACAAAATAACCTTGAGTTACAAAGTGGTGAATTTTGAGAATGTTTAGAATATGGGTATTTACTCAACTCTTGTTTGAGAAATAGATTCTATAAATAGAACTTAGTTGTTACTGATTCTAACACAACACAAAGATTAAAATAACAAGCTTTAAGAATGATATCGAGACACCTGAGTATGATTGAAATGATTGATGTTTTGCTTGGCACTTTGAGTTTGTATTTTGTTTTTCATCTTGAAGTTGCATTTATAGACTTCAAGAGAGCTTAGGACAGCTCATATATATGTTGAAATAGGGCCAGCTATCATGTGGAAGTAGATGGATAAGATCTGCCAAAAAGCAAGAGTGATGAAAACTGAATCTAGGAACGTTCTTGAGTTCCAAGATCGTTCTTCGAATTTGTTGGTGATGATCTGACTTGTACTTGTGATTGTGTTAATTGTGTGAGATGAATGCTTGCTTTTCAGTCACGTGTGTAGGTCTACAGTGAAAGTACAATCAGTAGTGTATTTTTACAACTTGCACTTTGTAATTGCAATTGTCTCAATTGAAGAATGATCTTGTTTTAAGCTTTTTATGAAACATATCTTTGATCCTTCGAATTCTGGAATAATTATGACTTAGATTGATCATTGTTTATTCTTTGATGAAGATATGAGATTAATAAAACTTCTAGGATCCAATCTCTAACAAAGAAACTGATTATTTTTGTTTCTGCAAAAAACGAAGACCGTTCTTCGTTTTCCAGAACTATTTCAAGATCAATCTTCGTTTTACTGCTTTTGCTTTCTTTGATTTTAATGAGATATGCTTTGTAATGTTTGATGTCTATCTTATTTTAACACACTCAAATGCACATGTTAAATACCAAAACATTTAGAATCATAATTAATTGTCTTTAATTAACCTTTTGTTTAATTATCATCAAAACATTTAAATTGATATTTTGTCTTACCAAATTGATTTTCCTATTTATGAAATTTTGTATTGTTTGAAACTTTTGAAATATTTTAGAAAATTGGAAATTACATTTTTAATGGTTCAAATTAGTCAAAAAAATATAAAAGAATGAATTAATTTGAAAATTTCAAAACTACATTTAACAAAAGTTTCGGAACTTCAAAAAATTTGAAATATAATTTTTTTCGAAAATCAAATTTTTAAAACGTAATTTTAATTTCAAAAATTTAGTATTTTATTTAGATTTTTGAAATGTAAATTTTATTTTAAAATAATAATATCATTTTTTAAAAAATATTCTATTTCATATGTTTCCTATTATTTTTTAAGATTATTTAAATTTCCGAAATTTTGTTTATTATGAAATTTTTTATTTTTATATATAATAAAAAAATATTTTTAAATGTATTAAAGGAAGTGAAAT
Source organism: Cicer judaicum (assembly GCA_037974835.1). Lineage (NCBI taxonomy): Eukaryota > Viridiplantae > Streptophyta > Magnoliopsida > Fabales > Fabaceae > Cicer > Cicer judaicum. The sequence goes on from JBBPBS010000738.1 coordinate 16,162,694, forward strand.
GTATTGGTGGAAGTGGTATTTATCAATTGGATTGGGCCGATGTTGGCGGGAATATTATGGGCCATAAGAATGTAAGCCCGAAATCAGCCCCAGCGAGCAACCTCTACTTGGCGTTGTTTCGCTCGGAAAGAAGACGGCGGCGGAAGTTAAAATGTTGGGCCGAGTCGGAGTAGTGAGGTCATGGAGTCGTCAGTGTCACATGTCCGCGGACGATGCCAAATGGCTTACACTTCCAGCTGTGAGTGCGACGGTGAAGACTTCCTCGAACGAAGTATCTTCGTCTAGTTCGACGACTGCGTTGAAATGGGTTACTCGGTGCTGCCCCGAAATACCGAAAACTCTTGTGCACAAACTCTTTCGTCTAAGACAAGTTCGAATGCTTCCTAATTCTTCTCTTGTTGCTGATAAATTGAAAAGGGTGGGAACTAAGGATACCTTGAACTCTGGAGATCGTATATTTCTTCCCAATTCTGTTAAACAACAACATCAACAACACGATCAACAAACCCCCAAACAACCCCTCACTCTCACTCCCAAACAAATCAAGTTTATGCGTTCTCTTGTTATCTATAAGGTTGCTTTTTCTATTTCAACTTCGTTCCTTCCTTCATTCATTCATTCATTCATTCATTCATTCTAATTTCTAATTTGTAATTTCCAATTCGTAACTATAGGATCCTGCCACTGTTGTCCTCAACAAACCGCCTGGAATGCCAGTGCAGGTAACTACTATACTATCCTCACCACCGCCCATTCATATTTTCTTTGATTCATTCTATTATTTCTTTTTAAATAGGGTGGCATCAATATCAAATGGAGTTTAGATGCGTTAGCTGCTTTATCTTTAAATTATGATTACCCACAACCTCCTCGTCTGGTTAGTTTTTTCTTTTCCCTTCTCTCTCCCAACTACTCTTCACTCAATTTATTGCTAATGTGTAGTAACACTTGTTCCATTTTTATATTACATTGATCCTTCACCTTCACTAATATTGTATATTATTATTAGGTGCATAGACTAGACAGAGACTGTTCTGGAATTCTGGTCATGGGAAGAACACAAACAAGTACTGTTGTTCTGCATTCCATATTCCGCGACAAAACATCAAGGGCTTCTGATCATGTCAGTGTCATCACTCTTATTTTTTATCAAATACTTCATCTTATTGCTCTTTCATAATAATAATAATAATAATAATCACAATTTCAACTTCATTTTATCTTAAACAGAATGACACCAAAAAGAGAATCCTTCAAAGAAGGTATTGGGCACTGGTCATGGGACGTCCTAGACGTTCAGGGGGGTTGATTACTTCTCCACTGGGTAAGGTTGTATCCCTTATCGACACTTCATAACTCCACATATAAAAAAGTAATTACTGATATATCATGTCTGCACAAATGAAAAAGCTTTTCGCTGGATCTTAACTTGTCTTACAACTAAACTGTTAACATTTGAAACAACTAATTGGTATTTTATCTTCCGGTAAATCCTATTTTAGCCGCTGTGTTTCCTTTAGTGCTTTACATTACTCGTGAACTAGTGAAACAAGTTTAAAACTAAATTTTAGTTTCCACAAAACGTGGCCTCATACACACAACGATTGCCACCAACTCTCTGGTGTCACATGAATGCGTAGGCCTTACAGCTACAATATTCAATAGCCGGTAAAGTAAATTATCATTGATTTAATGTACTATAAAAAGCTCCTCCTCATATTGTGAAGAATGTTGTAATCCTTCATTTGGTTTCAGGTGGTGGTTGACAACGGAAAATCTGATCGAATAACTATTGTTAACAATTCTACGTCAGTATCATCACAACATGCAGTTACAGAGTACCGAGTACTTGGATCATCATCTGATGGTCAGTAATGAAATTTACTTTAAATTCTGAGTTTTAAATCACCTTAAAATTAGAGGTTGACATATGTGATAATATCAGTAAGTGGGTCGGTAAATTTGTCTTATAGCATGACATAAATGTGGTAGTTCAGCTTCTTTTTTTTCCCTTTTGCAGTCAGTGTATGAGGCATTTTAAACTTATTTGGACTTTAGTTTTGACCTCTCAAATTACCCTTATATTGCTAATGACTAATTAGACAATACTAGAAAAAATGTCATTAGTGATATAAGAATCAATAATTTACATCCCTCCATATGGAATTACTGAAATGTAAAAAATGCGTGCTTCCAAACTAGTTCAATTTACAAAATGATTTATTACATAATTTAGTTTAACACATTCACGTGTTACTGGAAAAGCAGACGCAGGAAAGAGCTGATAACTACATATGAAACAGGACTCAATTTAATTGTGTTCGGTAATAGAATATTAGTCTGTCAAAAAACACAAGTAATTGTACCCATAGATGATGCCCTACATGATTTTTGTTACAATAGTCTTATTTGCAAATGTTTGAACCTAAAATATATTGAAAATTTGTGAAGCGTCCTCCCTTCCTCCCCCTTTTTTGTGACGAGTATTCCTTCCAAATTTATCTCCTTTGTTCTCTTGGTTGGCAACCCTTACTTATGTCACTGTTAATGATGCAGGTTACACATGGTTGGAGCTTTCCCCTTTAACCGGTAGAAAACACCAGGTAATAAAAACAAGGGAAGAATTATAACCAGCTGATCTTGGTGCCATAACTTAAAATATTTAATCAGTTCATAATTTATATTCTTATTTTGTGTGTTGGTGCCACAGCTCCGGGTCCACTGTGCTGAGGTGTTAGGTACACCAATAGTTGGGGACTACAAGTATGGATGGCAAGCTCATAAAAAATGGGGACATTTTGATTTGTGTAATCTGGAGGACTCAACTGAAGAACTTCTTAAGGAAGAGACACTCCCTTTTGGCCTTAATTTGAACAAGGGAAGCATCTCTGATAAGCATCCTCGTTTACATCTTCATTGCAAGCAAATAATCTTGCCCAATATATCTCAAGCACTGCAAAATGTTCAATCATTATCAGCTTCAAATTGTGACCTTTCAGTTGTTGAAGCACTTAAGTTGGAGGCGGAGTTGCCTCCATACATGCAAAGGAGTTGGGATGTGACGAATTCTTAAGTTATGATCAAAGTGTTGCGCACCGTTTTTGATTCACTTGGTTTCATCTAGGTAACGTCTTCCGTTTGAGATTCTACAATCAATTTGATGCGATCGAGTGACCAGCTACACTTAATTTCAGGCATCTGTGTTTGTAACATAGGTCTCTTGAGAATTCATTTGGCATTTTATTTTTCCATAGGTTGAAACGCTTCATTTCCATGAATAAAATTGTACTATTTGTTTCTACTATTTTTAAAAACATTTGTTTCTCTATTCTACTAGTAAATATATAGTCCACGTTATTGTATAGTTGATAGACATCCACCCTTCAACTCTATTCATCTATTGGATGCACGGTCCACATTATTGTTTGATAAATTTTATAGTTGATGGCATACTTAGGGAAAGGTTTTTCTGACTTAATCTTCTTGATGTTCTTATGCTCCACATCGATCAAAGATATACAAATGCTATCATTTTATGAAGTTTGTGGAACAGTAGAAAAATTATTGTTTGAGAAAGCGTGACTGAATCTTCTTCCAATATAAAGCTATCACAAAAGATTATTTCTTCCGTTCATCTTGGACCTTCCAGCTGACTATTGTCTAGTGCAGACCAATCTTGGAAAAGTTGCAAGTGTTATGTTGATGAATCTTGTTAACATTGGCATGTCCATAAGGGATGAACAAGATTGTTGTGTGCTTACTAAAATTATTGTTTGAGAAAGCGTGACTGAATCTTCTTCCAATATAAAGCTATCACAAAAGATTATTTCTTCTGTTCATCTTGGACCTTCCAGCTGACTATTGTCTAGTGCAGACCAATCTTGGAAAAGTTGTAAGTGTAATGTTGATGAATCTTGTTAGCATTGACATGTCCATAAGGGATGAACAAGATTGTTTTGTGCTTACTAAAATCATGTGAGTGTCTCTTTTCTGTTCGGTGGATAAAGGAGAGACTCTATTCTTGCTAAGTGCTATTTGGTGAGGTTTAGATCTCCTGTTAGTTGATTAGTCACCATTATATAAAAAATTAGACATCTTTAATCTATTTATTTATCAATTCTCGTGCTGAGTTCATTGAAGATAGGTAAATTGGGGTTTACACATTTACAACGTTATCATTGATTTAACTAGTCCTATATTTTCAATGATCTTGATCCTGCCTGGTTTTGTCCTTCCAGAAATCAAGAGAGTATACTTAAAAAAATTGTCTCGAGAATGCTTAGAACTTTTATTAAGTTCACATTTTTGTCATGCTTTGAGTTGCATCATCAGCCACATAATATTTATAATTTATAAGCTACTTAATAATCAGTAATAAACAATAATTTAACCTAAATTAGTACATGTATATTATAATATATCAATAAATTTGGTATGCGCATAATTAGTTTGGTAATAACTCATTTAATGTCACGTCACTTTTTAATATTTAAATATTTTTTTTAACTAATTGAAGAACCACTAAGTTCCTTACGCAAAAAAATATCGTCCTCCTTATAATGTATTTTCTGATTGAAGAATACAAGGTTCCCAAGAGAGCAACATTTTGGAGTTGCATTGACCTAAGACCCATCCACCATTCTTTCGAGGTTGAATGATCCTTTTCAATTCCAAATAAAGTTTAGTCAATCGCAAGTATAGTGAAAAAATCAATTAGAAGAGCAGCAAGGACAACATTGATTAACGTCACCCAACCCGATTTTGTTCAGAAGTCCCTCCCCTCTGTCATTAATGACAATGTGGTTAGGATTAAAAAACATATTTAATGGTTTTATGAAGAAAAAGATTTATAAGGATTGTATATTGAATAATAAAATAATTTTCATAAATTTTAATTTAAAATATATAAATTATAAAGAAATTGTATCATTTTCATAAAAAAATAAAAATAAATAAAGAAATTCTATCTTGAAGTGGTTTTTTTGATTTTGAAATTTATTGAAAGCACCCAAAGTAAATGGTGGTGGAGTTTGTATCATTTCAATTTAAAAAAGAACTACAAATAATTGAGAAAGATTTAAAAATATGTAAAAGTTGAGGAAGAGGCGCCCTTAAGTTTTTTGGGTAAAAATGGAAACGGAAATGCGAATATCGATTGTATAAGAAATGAGTAAAAGAGAGAATGAGAGTGAGAGGAAGATGAAGATGGAATGGGAAATGAGTGCGTCGTTGTTGGAGAATTTGAAGGTAGATCATCATCCATGGCTTCCCCCAAACACTTGGGAATCCATATCCTCTGAGAGCGGTGTTCCAATTGGAATTGGAATTGGAGTTCCACCACACTCCTCTTCAAATCAAACCCTCTCCACTCTCTCTGTAAGTTCCACTCTATTCCGATTTCATAATAATAATAATAATTTCAACATTCGTAACTGTTGTTTGACTTCATTCCAGGAAGCAAGTTTGGTGAGGTTGGCGATGAATGGTATGCAAGGTGTGAAAACATCTCTTATCACAATCCAAAATCTATCTCCCATATTTTCTTCTCATCATCCCCTTCAAACTCACTCTCACTCTACCTCCCTCCATCTCTGGAATCGAGCTTCCACCACTCATTCTTTGTCAAATATACTCAAAACCATTGCTTCCACAGGCTCTCTCGTTTTTCTTCTCCGTCATTTTGTTGATTATTTTACTAATATGAATGTTCACCAAAATACTCTTGTCAATCAAGCCTTTGCTGTCGCTGTCGGAAAGGTCTTGGAAGGATTCATTTCTGGACTCGACACAATTCATGCATCTCTAATTTTTAGGCGTTCCTCTAAACATCTTGATTTCTCTCTCTCTGGTTGTTTGAAGAGTGTAGTGCATTCTGAAATTACATTGCTTGAGTTATACCTACACACTAAACAACTCAGAATTCAGATTGAAGCCCTTGCAAGCATATGTAACCTACAAAACTGCCCTCATTGTGTTTCGGATACTGATTTTGAGGATCTCATTACTAAATCTACTTCTCAATTTTCTAACTTCTGCAGAGGGGGGAACTTATTAACATTTTTGTATGCACAATTACAGGTCACCTTTTTTTATTCTTTTAATGCTTTTCTTACATATTATAGTTTACATGAATAATTTAGATGTTAACATGTAACAGCTGCATGCAATATATCCATCATATATATTTCCTCTTAAATTATTTTTCTTTTTTTTAAAAAATAAATAAATCTTCTGAAATTTAGGTTGCTGATCCTGCTCACTGCGCTCTGCTCAAGTTCCTTTTTCTTCAATCATGTGAACCATATTGTGGGTTCATTAGATCATGGATTTTCAAAGCAGAAATCCATGACCCCTACAAGGAGTTTATTGTTGAAAATATGGAGTGTTTATCTCCTAAGTTGCATGTTCAAGCTGGTAATTCTGCTGACTTCCCATTGCCAAGTATCACGGTAATTCTTTCCCGTGCTGACCTGCAGGCTGTTTTTCATATGTATAATAATTACTCCCTCCTGTCTCGATTATAAGTGAAACTGATTAACCTCGTACTTATTAAGACATTTAGCTAAGTGCAATTAATTTTTACTATCTCATAAAAAATGTGTATTTTCAAAAGTTTCTTTCACGGTAATTTGTTCCATGAGACTACCAAATTTTCAAATTAGCTAGAGTGAAAGTTTTCAAATTTGTTTATATTTGAGACTACCAAATATGTGTACCTTTTTGCTTATATTCGAGACCGGAGAGTGTATTGTCTTGTTGTATTGATTCTCATAGTGGGGACTTCCTAATGTCAGTTGCGAGATGGAGTTCCCATTCCTGGTTTTCTCAAAGACTTCTTGATTCCGCTTGTTAGAGCTGGCCAGCAGCTTCAAGTACTATTGAAATTACTTGAGCTATGCATTGATGTTGCTGCTGGAGAACATGATTCTGATGACTTTCTGCCCTGTTGGAGTGGTTTTTCAAGCAATAGTTTGTCTTATTTTTCTCCACTGACTTTCAGCAAAGATATTATAGAAAATATGGTGCTTGCAAGAGAAAGCTATTATAAAAGAATGAATGAAAAAATTGAAAGTCTTTTGAGCAGCTTAGAAGTTAGATACCAGCAGGTAATCATACTCCATAGTTCTGATTTCTTGCACATTCACTTTTTAATTTTATTTACTTTCAGTTTTTTTTTTTTTTTTTTTTGTGATAACAATAAATAAAAATAATTTATTTCCAAGAGAAAAGAAAGAGGCATCCGATTTCTTTTTTTTATCAAAACCTGTAAGAAAATCTACTTAAAACAAATATAGGTTGAAACACCATACGTAACAAAGAAAGTTCTTGGATTTCTTTCTAACTAAATGCATCACATAATTGCTTTAAAATCATGTCTGCAAGATCTTTCCCTACTTTTTTGGAAAAGGATTTGTTTTGTATTTGATTAGAATAAATATTAGTATTTGATGAGATCCAACATTGACTAGATATATTGCCAAAGTAGTCCTTATAAGGCTCAGGCAATCCTTCACCTCAGATGTAGTTTTGTTCTTTTTTAATGCTATGATATGGGGATAATGTGGTTTTACTTTGTACTGTCATTTACTGTGTGTTTCTTTAACCTTGATTCTTGCCATCTGGATGTTATGTAGTCTGGAGCTGAAATAGGATTTGTTTTCTTCTAATTGTTGTATATTGCTTGTTACTTGGAAGTGCAATGGTTCTTGGATTCATGCATTGATTTTGTAGTAACAACATCTGTGTGTAGTCCGTCATATTACTGCTCTATGTTCAAGAGCAGATCACCATTTTTTTATTTGAGATAAAATTTATGATGCAACAATCTTAGATGGAGTAAAATTGTCTCATCACGATCCCATTCCCAATTATCTTGTGTTATCTTTATTTTGATCAACGATAAGTTTTTGGAAGCGACAGTAAACACAAAAAGGAGCATAGGAAGTATAGAATTAGGTCCATTAGGGGCAAAAAAAAATGATATCCAAAGCAGAAAGACTGTTTTACCCATTGTGAGTAGGTACTTATTTTTTTTCTGTTTTTACGTTCTCATGCACGAAGAATTTCCTTTTGCAGGTACCTGTGCATGCTTCAGTTCCTTCTTTTGATAATGGTGGGGGGACATTAGACAAAATAAACCAGCTCATGTTAGAAGACGAACCTGTAGTCTGTCCAACAACAGATAAAAGTTCTTCAAATATGTAATCTTACTTTCATCCCCCTCCTCCCACCCCTAGGAAACATGTGTGTGCACGAAGATGCATGCACTGATTAACATGTTTCTCTCATTCTCTGTTTAGCGTATTAGCTTTTGGTCCTTACGACTCTGTTTCCATTTGTTATTGCTTCATTGATGTTTTGTAGAAATTCTCAGGGACTTTGATAATTTGGACTCAGACGTGTCAAGTACAGAAGATGAGTTCTCTTTGCTGGAAGATATTTATGGTTCATCTGAAAGTTCATCCTTAAACAGCTCTGAGGAGCAATTGGAGTCTGATCAGCTTAGTGGCTGGCCTTGCCCAATAGCAGGGCAACAAAATCCTCTATCTGCTTTAAGCTTCTTGAAGAGTACCACCGTTAATAGTTCAATACAAAATTCCTGTCATCATGAAAAGTCAGACAGTGATTCACATGGAATATGTGATAAAAGGGATGCTATTGATCATTTAAAGAAGTCCTCCAATGAGGGAATGGTATCAAGTCACATGTTTGATCCTCTAAATCCCGAGAATTCAAGGCGGTTGAGTAAATTCAATATTCAACAGAGAGGTAGTTGGATTGACAGTTACTCAGCAACGAGCCACTTACTGAAAAAATCATTTGATGATGATGGAACTGTTGAGAAACATATGACAGAAAAGCACCTGCAATCCCTGAAATATTCCAAGTTATGCAACATTGCCATTAGTGATACTCTAAGTGGGGAAAACTTGAGTGAGGATCAATCTGATAATGATACACTGGCTTCATGTTTGTGTGCTTTACAACCACTAAAAGTTGACCATCAGTGTAATCTTCCTAGCATTAATCCCTTCAGTATGAACCCAATGTTGACTAGAAATGTTTTGCTTCCACAGCCAGGTATAAATGGGGGGAAATGCAAAGCCGATCTTGCACCAACTTTCCCTTACTTCAACTTTTCTACTGTAGAGGATCCTTGTAAGGTTTATATGGACAAGTTAGCCACCAATTCTTTCTGTATAGGCTCATCTTCATTTCCAATGGATAGTTGTGCATCTACTTATGGTAATCAGAATAATGAATATGGAGAAATTGGCCATAGTAATGAGGATGGGTTAGTGGATGTTCCCAAATATTGTGTTGATGCTTCACTGAATGTGGTGGACCATAAGCAATATGTTTTAACAGATACATCTGGTGGGAGCAGCTGGGAAAGACTGCTGAGCAGATTTAGGAATACTGTCAATTGTGATGCTACTCGAAAGCAAAAAGTATTGTCAACATTTGAGATGCCACTTGATATTATAATTGACAAATGCTTAATACAGGAAATCATGCTTCAGTATCCTTATCTTTATATTTATTCTGTTAACCCAATTGAATCGTTTAGGTATGCTGTTTTATATTGCATTCCTCTACTGCTTCTATCTGAGTCATACTTGATAGGTATCCAAGCACTTGGGGAGCCCTCCCTTAAAAGATAGGTATCAAGAAAGAAGAACCAAATTACCAAACCACTTAAAATACAATCCACCAAACGTCTCATACTATTCAATGTGAGACTTAGGCACTCCATAATAGCAAAGTCCCAATCGTTGTACTGCCCTTGAGACTGAGAGTCGATGTCTTGACAGATGCATTTTACAATGCTTTACTCGGCTTTTCTGATAAGCTCCTCCATAGGTAACCCTTTTCGGGCCGCCGACAACCAACTTCGGTACCAATTGATAGGTATTCAAGCACTTGAGGAACCCTCCCTTAAAAGCTAACGATCAAGGGGGGAACATCAAACCACTTAAATACTCCACAAAGCATCCCACACTACTCGATGTGTGACTTAGGCACTCCATATTCCAAGTCCCTATCAATACTTTAACTAAATTAGTATGAATTTATACTGAATACCCAATTCAGTAATGAATTAAAACAAGTAATTAGTTCTTAACCGGGTCCTTTCAATACTGTTCATGCATCTGTCATGTTGTCAGTTTTATATCTATAAATTGGCTAATGGAGCCTCAATTAGTATAGTTACTGATGGAGTTGAAATGTGTCAATCTACTGGAAGGTAAAAGGAGTTGCAAGGAATTTTGACTGTTTGGTGGGGCTTGTTGAAATGGGTTGGGAAGTTATACGATCAATAGGCAAAACATCACAAAGGAAATGCAGATATTACTAATTATTTTTATATTTTGAAATGATAGAATGCTTGCATGGTGCTTAAACATTTTTCAAAAATAACAAGCAGACCTTACAATGGGATAAGCTACATTAATTAATTGATGCCATTTATAATTTATGCTCCATAGTGATTTTGTGCTCTGAGTACTATTATTGTACCAACCAGGTGCAAGCTATGCAGTAAGCATGTGTAAAATGTAACATGTTGAGGCGGACAAAGCTAATTTATGGTCATGTCTAGAATTTATGTGTGCAAGGTGACAAATGAGATAATGTAGAATAAGTATTATACAATAGACATTATTACCTGAATTTTATCAATAATTTCTCTGATTCAAATGGGTTGATATGCTCAATATATTTGTTTTAGAAAGTATTATGCAATAACTTTGCATGTCCTTAAAGATTCCAGATATAATTATGTCAGCAGACTAATCATCAATGTTCTTGAGGAGGCCTTTAAGTTGCAAGAGCATCTTTTAGCACTGCGGCAGTATCATTTTATGGAGTTAGCAGATTGGGCAGATTTGTTTATCTTGTCTCTTTGGCGACATGTATAGCTAAATTCTGATTGACAGTGACTTGCATAATATTTCATAGCTTTGAGTTCTAACAATAGTCTACAATACTGCAATAACTCATTCTTTGTTTTACTTGAAATCACAGAAGTGGTCTGTTACAGAAGCTAATGAGAGACTTTCAGAAATTCAAGGCCTACTTGAATTGTCAATTCAGAAGTCTTCTTGTGAACAAGACACTAATAGGGGTAGGCTGTTTGTGTACATGAAAGGACATGGGAAATTGCCTCTTTCAGCATCTGCTGTCGGTACGTTCATACTACCAATTAGGGAATACCCTCAGTTTGTATTCAATTTTTTACTTTTCCTAGATTCTATATTTTGTTTTCACTATATTGAGAATAAAGGAGAAAATCATTTTAAATTAACTAAGGAGGGCACTATAAAGGAGAAAATCATTTTTTGTTTACCTATTACAGATTGAGTCATTTTTTATTTGTTTTAAATTACAAAAAATTCAAACAAATTATTAGGACCATTAAAAATTATGAAATATCTTGAAATATCTTGGATATTATATTATTCAGTTTCCATATTATTCAGTTATTATGATGATTTGTTTCCTGACTTCTCTATTTATTCAGGATTAGGAGTTTCGTATTCCTATAAATATGGGTTAATTCTTAGTCTTTTGTTTCAAGTTAGAACAAAATTGATTATCATTTGTATTTCACCATAATTCTATTTCTTCTAAAACCCATAACTTCAAAACAAGGGCATTTTATGTATATAATAAGTAGAAGTTGATTTTCTGTTACTTGTGAGTGACTCTTAAGACATTACTGTGCTCACTGGTATAAAATAAAGCCATCTCACATTTATAATTAATTACTCCCTCCGTCCCTAATCATAAGCCCCTTTTGAAGAAAATTTGTGTCCCTAAATATAAGCTCCTATACAGTTTACTAGATGCATTTACTATATTTTTCCAAACATACCCCTTATTAATACCACTAACTTATCTTGGAATACGAAAAGCTAAAGTTAAACACATTAATATACAAGGACATTTTAGGAAGATCAACATACAAAATGCACAAGATCAATATGCAAGGTGCTTATAAAAAGGGTCAGAGGGAGTTCTAAAACAATTTTGATTAGCTATTTGTTTTTGTTATTGCCATGATTGGTGTCATTAATATTTTCATTTTCATTTCAAGTTTGACAAGCTCACCCCATCCCTCGGTGGAAGGTAAAATTATGTATCTGATAAGGAATTTATAAACAATGACAGGGGTCCGTTCTTTCGATTTCTTAGGACTGGGTTACCATGTGGATTGGCCACTATGTATTATTTTGACGCCTGCTGCATTAAAAATATATGCCGATATATTCAGCTTTTTGATGCAAGTGAAGCTTGCCATATTTTCATTGACTGATGTGTGGTGCTCATTAAAGGTGTGGTATCCAGCAGTGGTTCCCTTTTTGTTTTCTTGTTATTATTGTGTATCTGCATTTATTTTTTTTATATCCTCTAAAGAAGTTTTTGTGAATTTTTGTCTATCAAATACACAATGAATGGGTGAACACGAACATTTAATGTAGAACTAGAGATAAGATAAGATAACACATACCAGAGTTATCACTTCGATGAAATAATCAATAAAACATTAGTATGGCACAGAAAGGCCATAATTTCTGAAAATGAGCTTTCTGTAAGTGTTATGTTCTATACTGGTTGAGTATGCTCTGTTGCATTTATTCCGTTTTTTTCGTTTTCTGAAACAACCTCTTAATATGTGTGTGCATTTAATGAAAAAATTGGTGGTGTCACATAAAGGAATTCTTGGCAGGAGATTTCCAATTTAAAAACAAATGACCACTTATTAATTAAAGATGACCAAAGAGTTGGCAAGGAGCAACTGTTTATTGGTTATTGTCTTAATTTTTTCTAAACTAAATATTTCCATAGAATTTGGCCTAAGCCCAACTTAACTGCAAAAATTTGCTTAAGGGGTGAGGACTGTCAAAGTCTTATAGGGACTACTTTTGTTGTATCTTTCATGTTTTCAACACCCCCTCATCTATAGGATTGGACATTTAGAGTGAAGTTTTGCAAATTTGGACATACCATATATCGGATAGGCTCTAATACCATCTCAAAATTTGTGCTAAGCCTAACTCAACCCCAAAAGTTAAGGGATGAAGATTGCTCAAGTCTTAGAAGGACTTTTCTGGCCATATCTCTGCATAATGTTGGATATCAACATTTTATCTAGAAGTATATTTTTGTAATGCCCCAAAAAAAATATATTATTTACTATTCTCTTTTATTGCAAAGTGTCTTGAATGTTTCTCTGTACTTCATTACAAATAACTTTTGTTACAATGTTTGAGAGCCTGCAATTAAATTTTCAGTGCTTATTTTCTTTCAATTTTGGTGAACAGGATATGGTACATATAACTATTAAGGATCCAAATGCTGAAGAACATCAGCGTGGGGCAGGGCATCTTAATATATTGATGAAGATAAGGTATGTGCTGGATGTCTTTTGTGATGTCAGGGACCATGGTGTATATTTGATATGATAGTTTTCAGGAGTCCTGTTATCATTTTTCACGAATGGGAAGGGCCTTGAAGGTTTAGACCGTGTGGTCTACTGTCTTTGATGAAGTCAGCGAAATCTTAGAAATACAAATGTACAGAAGTTTGAAAAATATTTTTCATCAAATATAAGGGAAATTCTGTGGGCATTGGTTCCAACTGTTCCTCTAATAAATTTTAATTATTGAAGACGAACTTCTTTTATATGCAAATTGGTACTTCTAAGCATCCTTTGCTCCACTTTCATTGACAGGCACCAGATCAGCCATTTTGTATCTTCATTGCAGCAGTATGTGGAGTCACAATTATCACATGTGTCATGGTGCAGGTTTCTTCATTCCCTTCAGCATAAGGTTTGAAGCCAATGCTTCTATTTGGTAGTTATTTAGTTTCATCCCCATGTATCTTTTTCTTCAAAGTATAAATCAATGTGTTCATCGTGCTTTATAAGTATCTATTTTCAGTGCAAAATCACTTGGCCTTAACTGCTTATGTGTTGAATCTTATTCACTGCACAAGGTACATGGGCTGTGCCCTTTTCGGGAGACTATTAGAAATTTTATTGTGGGAGAACTTGATATAAGACAGGAGAATAACAGAAAAAAAGATTAAGACATCCTGCAGATAATTCTGTAGGTTGTATTTGCATTCAAATCCCATCTCATTCCTAATCTAGTTCTACTAGCACTTTTAGGAATCCAATTCTAATCCTGTGAGAATCAGGGCCTTTAGCTTTCTCTGCTTTGGAACAGTTTCTGCTGGTTAGATTTAAATGCATTGGTAAGCAGGTTTTGAGCCGTGTCCAATTTGTACTATCTTTCGGTTTGAGAAGAATGCTTGCTTTCTTTAAAGGGTTTCTCACTGTCCTTAATCTTTTAACTTTATTGATAAGATGTCTTTGGCTTCTCAGTGGTGTTCTGCTAAGTGCTAAAAGTTTGCTTAAAGGAGATGGAGTTGTGCTTGTACACTTTTTTCCTCCTTTTCTTCTTCGTGATTTTCTTTATCTGCTTATTAAAATTGTGGCTGCAAGGGAAGGGGTGCTGCAAAAACACAAAAATATACTTCAAAGGGACGTTGCAGAGGGAGGCTAAGGGTCTTTTGGGGAGTTCGCAGCCCAATGATGCTTAAGACACACCAAAAATTACCCTTGGCTCTCACTTTCTCCCATTCATACCTTCTGAACAATGTGCGTCCTATTACCTCACCTTTCAGCTTTGTTTCTGGCGACCTAATACCTTTCTTTTCTGGCAAGGGCCTAGGGGGTTACGGGATAAATATCTGTTTTTAAGGATATCTTCTTCGATTGTGCCAATCTGCCCACATGTTTTTGAGTTGTGCATGTTTACTTCTTAGAACATTGTTTAAGGAACTAAAAGAAGTTCGTATGGGAAAATGATGTATTTATTTTATTTACAAATGGTTTGTATTCCCAAGACAAATTTCCCTTGTATGGAGTCCTTAACCAATGCCTTTACGTCACTCGTTAGCAAGTTCCTAATTTTAAAAGTTTATTTCGAATATAATTTGTCATTAAATGTTTTCACACTAAGGATGTATTTCTTTTTCATCTTTTTTTATTCTAAAGGGTCCAACGACAAAACTCAGACACACTAAGTGCAAAGAAGTGGGGTATTGTGGGTTCGAACCTGCATACCAACATATCAAATGTTCTGATAGCCTTTTACTATCTAAACTGCACTTACAAGAAGAAAAAGATGTATTTCTAGTAAACATGTAAAGGGTATTAAAGTAATTTTACAATTAATCCATCTTAAATCCGTGTCTTTTTCTTATAATTGGGAACAAAAAAAGCCCCAAATATTTTCTTATAATACTCTACGCGGCTAGATATGTTGATGTGTATAACTAAAATATTTTGGATATTCCTGGCATTTATGCAGGTAAAAGATATGATGGACCTTGAGTCAGTGCACATGGAATATCTTGCTGATTCGTTAAACATGTAAGTTTACATTTAATTGCTGCTTATCATTTATAGAGACAGTCACTAAAAAGTCAATTTTGAGAAAGTATTTTGGTAATTGTGATTACTTAGCTAACAAATTGAATCACGAATTTGTCCAATCTGGTTTTCCTATATAAGGTCTTCACCAACATTTGCATGCGACCCCTTAGGCAAGCTCTTCCTAGGCTTGGCAATTGTGGGGGGTAGGGGAGAGTTCTTCCTTCCTCACCGACTTCCTTATATTATCTCCCGCCCAGCTCCATTTCCTGTGTGTTTACTCCTTCACGAATTGATTCATTTGTTTTTCAGCATCCCAAACCCACCCCCTCCCCAACATTGAAAATCAAGGAAAACCTGAACTCAACCTTAGTCAAAGTGGGTTTTTCCCATCAATGCCGGGGAGGGCTTTGGTGGGTATCCACAAGTTTTGCTCCTCCTCTTCTTCTTTAAACATGGGTCCAATCATAGGTGATTTGTAATTCATTCATATTGTATTAGTGATGACTAGTTAACTAGTTATTTGCTTCCTGGTCGATTTGTAATTGATTAATATTGTTATATTGATAACTAGCTATTTGCATATTGATGAATATTGTAATTTAGTTGTGCAAGTTTTGATGCGTAAACAGGGTAACTAATAGTGTAAGTTTTTGAGCTTGTACCCACCCACAAAAAAATAAAAAATAAAAACTTTCCATCTGGAAGTTTTCTTCAACGATGCCTTAACACAGCAAGAGAAAGAAAACACATTTAATGCCACGTGTTATAATTTTTGTTGGAAGTAATACACACTGTAGGACTAAAAATATTTCCCTTTAGCTCAGAGGGTAAATAAGAGTTTTATGTATTTGTTATTGCAGATGTTTCCTGTCTGATGAAACAAAGGCAGTTGGCAGCATTATCGAGAGCATTTTGCAATGTGCACTCGATTTCCGGTCTTGTCTTACAATTGGTGCTTGGGGTATTGGAAGTGACCGGGGAAACTTGTTAGGCAAACTTTCTACAATCAATATATCCCAGGTAAACCATGCATCATGTCTCTGATATACTTGCACTTTATAAAGTATAATTTAATTAAAATACTAGGTTGTTCTTTGAAAATATTAAAAGTTTTCCGGCATTTTGGCATCATGTACTTGTAGACCTTTTGAGTCATTATTCTTAACTGGCTTTGTTGTGTATGGCAGTATGTATGTGTCTGTTTAATCTAAGAAACTTCTCAATGATCCAACTTCTCATTTAGTCTTAGGGTCTGATGCCGTCAAAACAAACTAATCTTTGCCAAAAGGTTATCTTGAAAACATACATGAATTAGATAAGAACATAAAAGTAAATGGAACATCCTACCTTGAATATGTTAGTTATATCCTCAAATAATTGATCCTATACTCCCAGTAAATAATATACAATTTATTTGGCAAGCTGTTTCAATTTATTTGCAGGTGCTTTCCATAAAGCAGAAGTTTGATAGAAGCCTAAATGAATTACACATTTGCTATGTCAAGGAACCTAAGCATGTGAATTTTGGGTTTTCTCGTTTCTGGGAATATCTCAACTATAATGAATATTATTCACATGTCAACAATGGAATGGGGTACTGTGCTGTATGAATTTTTCCAGATGCAATGAAGAATGATGGCATATTGCATCATCTGTGGGCTAGGAAGCCTGCTTTGACCGGTCAACATCTGTATGTGGCTGGATATTCTTCACGATTACATCCTCTCGGATTTTAAAAGTACAATTGAATGTGTTGGAGTAGTGTCCCTGGTCTGGTTTGCCAAGTCATAGATGTTACTGTTAGGAATAACTTGATAAAAGGAATTGTATCTTTGATGAATGAAGAAAAAAGAAAAATGCAAAAACATAATTAAACATTGCATCTGTGACATGTCAGTGACATTATGTCCTATGGATTTGCCAACGTTGAGATTATGTACATGATAGGAGAAGGTTTCTCAATGTCAACATTACAATTTACTTTGTAAAAAAAAAAATTAACGGAAAAATGTTGGTATCAACTACTACATTATATTCCATAAAAAAAAAATAAAAAAAAAACATCATATTCTGCTCGGTTCGTGGTATAGGAAATTAGGAATTGAATCTTGTTCTTTCCTTGGAAATCTGCACCGTGTAATTCTGATGAGAGTCATACATCCACCTTGAATGAATGTTTAAAAATCACTCAATTTTAACGATGATAGATAAAACTCTAATAAGTATAAATTAGCGATTTTCCTTGTTTTTATGACCAAGACAAGTATTTGATTGACGCCAGCTTGATGATTTGAGTTTTGAAGTAAACATTGACATTTGATTGATGCCAGCTTGATGATTTGAGTTTTGAAGTAAACATTGACATTGATTGAGTAATTATTTGAGTCGTAAAGACCAGAATAATTATTAACTTATACTTCTGAATAGTATTTTTTATTGTCATTCAAGTTTTAGGGGAATTTAAATATAGACCTACAATGTGACACCAATAAAAGCATTTCACTGTAACATCTACTTTAATGTGACACCAATAAAAGCATTTCACTGTAACATCTACCTTGTTACTCTTGTAATAACTTTTATATGGTATCATCGAAATTAATTTTTTCTGCCAAAGAAAACATCTTAACCTCTATGGACCTCCAAAAATTCCATCTTTTGACAAATGTTGAACGCATGAGAAGGAACTATTTTTATGATAATGCTGGCATGTTTTGTTTGTCAAACGTTCCTGCACCTCTGTGCCTCTTTCGGGACTGTGATGTGGCTCATATGGGATATGGATGGAGTTGGGATGTGCTAGTGTACCAAATTTCTTCAACCTGAATTAGAGTGATTGGATCAAGGAAAATCAAAATTTCCAGTTGAATAATATCATACATGAGAGATCAGATTTTATTATTTGTTGTTGCGCTAGAATGTTTCTGGGGACAATCATTCAAATATTTCCTTTGTAGCATATATGCACCAAATTAAGACTAGTGCGCATTCTTTCAAAAAAAAAAAAAGGCTATTGCGCATTACATGTTTAGTAAATTAGTCTTTGTATGGTAGGAAAAAACGGTAACATTGCAGACTTACATATTGCTTGCTTGGTATCCCCTTTGGAGTCATGTGGGAAGTTTCATTATGATGGTGTTGTCACCGATTGTGCAAAGGTTGCTTCATGTAAAGTTAAAAAAATTCTTCGAGTAATCTTGTGACTAGATTCATACACTATAGGTGTAAAAAAATGAAAAATCTTAGATTTGAATTTAGACCTCTTGCACATCAAACGTCCTTGCAAAATTCTAAGGGAGATGTTACCCCTGGTTTCTTTAGAAATCTGGGAATGTGCTCCGTAACGATGATGGCAAAACTTCGGGCTATTTTTCAAGGGCTCCAAATTGCGTATACTTGAAAATTTCACAAATACTTGGATGGAGTCTTGATTCTTTAGCTGCTAAAAATTTTGTCCAGTGAGGATGACTGTCTTCTCATCCTTGTCATGGCATTGTCTATGAGATAAAGAAACTTGAAAATAATTTTGGTTAAGTTGGGTCTATCTCAAACGTATTTGTTGAGGATTTGTTATGTTCCTGATTGTATTTCTTGTGATTTGTAAGCTGATCGTGCTGGAACTTTGTTTCTTAGAGGTTTTTAGTTTTCTTATTTTCTTTACGGAATTTTTTAGCTCTTGTATTCAGGATTATGTTTGCCCAAGCCACAAACTAATATCCTGTTAAAAAAGCATCTTTCATATTCCAAACTTCCCCACATTACCAACAACAACAAAATCATTCTTAACTTCAATTTTATCATGAGACAATCAAGTTTGATGAATGGAAAATAGTTATGGTGAACAAGTTAGCAGCATTAGAAGAAATTCAAACCTGAACTATCATGTCGCGATACTTAAAATCTTCTGGAGGGCAAGATTTATTGTTTTTGTCTGATTCTAAACACATTGATATATATTACCACTTCATTAAGGTTTTCTGAATCTTGTCCATGTACCATCCAATCACCAATTAATTGATCATTTATTTAACCAAGGTTTACCTGATCTTCAATGCCAGCAATTCACTTTCAAGTTGGACTTCCATGACAGATTTTGCATTTTCTCTTGTATACTGATAAGTTAAGTTAGTGTGTTAACCTCTTATGATCTGATAGGTAATTAACTTTTTTGTTCTGTTGGTGGTTGCAACAATATATAAAAAGCATCCATTGAAAGCATATGGAGTAATGAGTTCGGTAAGCAATAAACAATTGATAGGGTGACACTAACAACTTGGTTTGAATAGATGTGATGTCATGCTTACAAAATAAAAAGTAAGAGAAATGGTCGCTCCTTAATGTAGAAATATAAGAAACAGAAAATGTGGGTAAGAAAGATTGTACGAAACATGTATCTACAAAGAGACGGTGGTTCCTTCCTTGGTTGAGACTTGAGAATGTAGTTTGAATCTGAATCTGAACCAAAATCAGTCAGTATGGCGGTGGAGGGTAAATTCCTGAAAAAAGATATGATTTATTAGTAATGAGAAAGGAGAAAAGAAGGAAGATGAAATTGAAATGGTTGGGAGAGAAAGAAGAATAAGTTACCACCAGAGTTTGGAGGATAAGCTGCAGGTGGAGGAGGGTATGAAGATGGTGGATAGGAGTGTGGAGGAGGGTATGGTGATGATGAAGATGGAGGTGGGTATGAATAGGATGAGGGTGGTGGTGGATATGGAGAAGAATATTGTGAAGAATAAGGAGGGTAAGAGGGAGGTGGATGGAAAGGAGATGAATTAGAGTGTTGTGGTTGTGGGTAGTAGGAAGAAGGAGGAGGAGGAGGAGAATTATATTGTGTTGGCATATAGGCATAGGGAGGAGGAGTATGGTGGCTTGAGGAGGAGTTCTGCAATATGATACCAAACACACATTAAATTAAATATCAAATAATAAATAGCAATGAAAATGTATGTAGCTACCTGTTGGTGAGTATAATGCAAAATGAGTTTGACTTCGCCAGCGTATCTGGAAAGAAGCAATGTAATGTACTCTAATAAGAAGGAAAATATAAAATATAATAGCAAAAAAGCAACATACATAAATACATAGATACATACATACCTGCCAGTTTTGGTTTGAAGTGGCCAAGCAGAGTCATCAAAACCTTGAGAGAGTACTTTGTGCAATTGAATCTTTCCGGTGCCTATGAAATCATCAAAAGTGAGGGTATTGCTGTTCCAAACGATGACATTGATCTCACGAAGACCTTCAATAAGGGGAAAAGTGAACTTCTCATGAAATAAAGGGTTTTTTCCACCGTCGGTGCAAGTTCTCGTTCGGAACTTGTTGCTGCCGTATTCCAAGCAAACGTACGGATCTTGCCTTGAAATCCATTCTGTGTCCTTCAATTTCGAGCAACAAACAACTGCAATCCAATTCTTTATTCAATATTAATAATAAATTAAAAATATAAAAAGATTTTGTTGTTCATAAATCTTACCCGTAACCTCAAGAGGTTGCCCATGTATGCCCGTTATACTTCCAACACCAGACATCCTTCTTAGATCTACAAATTCAATTTTCTCCTTCAACACGCTTTGCATTGCATATTCACCTTTTTATTCTTTTTTATTTTTATTTTTATTACATTCAATATTTATTTTTAATTTTACATTATCTTAACTAAACTTATTTTAATTTACATAATAAATCATTCAAAGTCTACCTTTTTGTAATTTACATGGTTTTTCACTTTATATGATGTTTAACTAGCTATAACAATATACATTTTTTTTACAATTATAATATATATAAACTAAATTAAAAAAATATAACGAACTCATCAAAATGTACTAAAATTAATATTATCTATAATTACATCGTTAACATTTATTTCAACGCATCACGACAACATATCAAATAACTATAAATTAATATCAAAATTTATATATATAATTTATATAATATTAATTTTTAATTTAATGATTAATTTTTCAAAAATATTTATCTAATGTGATATTATTAAATGAATATATATTTTAATATAATTTTTAGTGTAATGTGATCTCTTATATGTATTAAAAAACCATGGGCAATTGATTATTTTTTTTGGTAAAAAACAGTGAATATTATTTATGATGCCAAATCTGTTTTTCCCGTGATCTCTTTTTTATTAAAAGAAAATTATAATGGTCCCTTGATTCCATTGATTTTTATTTTTTACTAGGTTTTAATTGTTATGTGTTACTCATCCCTCTTATAGAAATGAAAATAAAGTCTTCACGCGCATGTTTGACTACATTTTTGTACAAGGAAAATGGGATTATAATTTCTAATTATACTGGTTTTTGAATAGTACAAAAAACCATCTCCGTATTTTGTATGAGATTTTTTTACTTAAAAGAAAGTATCTGTTCAAGCATTTAAGTAGTTGAACCAAAATACAATGATCTTGATCATACAATATTCAGATCAATTTTTAATACACTAAGTCATACATAGCGACTTGTGGAAATATGTGTTAAAGGTTTTCATATTTATCATTTCAAATGATTAAATGTAAGCTTAAAGTTAGGCAAAAGCCAATTTTGAATGGCCCCCTTAAGGCTGAAGAGCCACCTGGAAACTTTTTTAATAAGTTAGTCCTATGTCGATTATTTTCTCAGCTATGTCGATTATTTTCTCAGTTTTGCAACGTGCACTCCCACATCTATCTCTCGCCTCTTCGTCTCACTAAAAAATATTATATTGTTTTTTTTATTAGGTATAAAACCATTAAAAAAAATTTACCATTTTATTTTGAACCTCCACTTTCAAAAATTATAAAATATTCCTAAACATTCAAAAATTTCAAAATTTTAAAATTAAAAAAGTGAATTTTGTTGACATTTTCGAAAGTTTTGTTAAATACGAAATTTTCGAAATTTTAATTTCCAAAAATTTTTAAAATGCTATGAAACTTTGGATAAATTTAAAAGTTTTCAAATGTGTTTTTCCAAAAATCATCAAAATTTTCGAAAATTTTAATGAATTTGAAACTTTCGAAACGTAATGCTTGAAATTTTCAAATTTTTGAAGTAATTCAATTTCAAAAATTTTAAAAAAATCGAAACTTTTGAATTTCACATTTCGAAACTTTATGATTGTTAGAAAGTTTCAAAATTTTGAGAAAAAATAAACTTTCGAAAGTTTCATATTCATGAAAATTTACAAAGATTTGGAAAATTAATGTTTCGAAAATTTTAAAGTTTATCTTACTTTTAGATTTCAAATGTTTCAAAGGTTCGAAAGTTTGCAAATATGTGATTTGAACAATTCAAACTTTCGAAAAAAATGAGTGAAAAAAAGATAAGGGAAATATTTTGGGGAGTTTTTATTAATATTATTAAGGACAATCTAGTATTTTCCATGAGGATGGGGTGGGAGGTTCATGTGGAGTTGCACCGTACAAAACTCTTAAATTTTTATTTTAAAAAATAAATTTATGACATTATTATCAATTAAATTTATTACTATTTTTTAAATTAGGTTTGAAATTTATTACTATTAATTTATTATTTTTAATTTATTACTATAAATTTATCACTATTTATCATTAAAAAAAAACATTTCAGAATTTTCATATTGTTCCCAAACTTTCTAAGCTTGTTTCAGAAGTTTCATTGAAGACCAAATTTACGAAATAATTTCGGAACTTTCCAAAAATTCCAAAGTTTTGAAACTAAAAAAATTAATGTTTCTGAATTTTACATAAATTTCCATAAATTTCAATATTTCGAAGTTTATGTTACTTTTGAGTTTGAAAGGTTTGAATGTTTGCAAATATGTGATTCAACCAATTCAAATTTCCCACGAAAGTGGATGAAAAAAAGAGAAAAGAATTTTTTTAATGATTTTTATAGATATTATTAAGGGCAATATGATATTTTCTATGAAGATATGAAGTGAGAAGTACAGGTGGAAAGTGCACGGTACAAAACTCTTATTTTCCTTTGATAATTAAATGGTAATCCATTAGCATATATGAAAATTACACAACTTTACAAATTAATTAATGTTAAAAAATGATTATATATTTTATTAGTAGTTGATCTCTTTATTTTTTTAAAAAAAAAATTGGAAAAAATATTATTTATATTTAATTAAAAAATACATTTAATTATTTATGTGTTTCTTTAATATTTATTTATTATATAAGACATAATTATATAAAAATAACAATAAGAAGATAAACTATATATTAAGATAGTCATTTTATTCTGCAAACAAAAATAATTGAATAGTAATTTTAATAAATGAGTGGATTACATACATATCCATTTTTTCATAAGAATATATATATATATGGTAAAAAATAACTTTAATACTTGTATAATATACTAATTATAATTAACTATAAAAGTTATATAAATGAATGTTTGTCACGATAAATTTTCATATATTAATTATTTAAAATATAATTGTATAGTTAATTATATTTATGTCTTGAATGTCTATTTGATAAAAATATGAAAAAATATATATTACAAATTTTCTTATAGAAAAATTCATATTAAAATAAAGATAATTCAATAAGATCTAATCATCAGGAAAATAAAAACATGTTAACGATACACGGATAAAATCCGCTTATGGTTAAGATCTTAATCTTAAAAACAAAACTAATGTCTTTCACCAACAAATGGTCAAGAATGATTCAACCATAGTCTATGATGTCATCCATCTTCAAAAAAAAAATTGTTTATGTTTACTCATATTAGGTAGTATATGACATCACGTGTAAACAAGTTATTTGTAAAGTTGAGAGAATGTTGAATTTGATGATATTCTCCATAAGTCTATTGTTCAAATTATAGTACCAACAAAACGAGTCATTTGTCTCTGTTAACACTTAGATAATAAAATCATAAATAAAACATGAAGAAGAAACAACTAAATATGTGGGGAAAATCATTTATTTAAATAAAATAAGATAGACTTAATTGTAGTTTTGGTTCCTCTATCTTAGATGAATCGCAAAAGTAGTCCCCCATTTCGTTTATCCCCCAATTTTCGTCCCTCAAATAGAATTCTGGTCTAAAATTTGATGAATTTTTTTTTTTTTTGCATTTATTTAAGTCACGTCATGCATAAAGATTTCATTTGCAACAATTGTACATGAAATCTATTACTATAAATGATGTAGTACGACTTTAAAAAAATGAAATTACATCAAATTTTAGACCAAAAATCTGTTTGGAGACCAAAATGGAATAACTACTTTCGTGATTCAATTAAAATATAGGAGACCAAAATTGCAATTAAGTCAATAAAATATTAAAAAAACTTAGAAGTGTAATTCCAAACCAAAAAAGATGACCATAAATTATCAATCTATTGGATGAAGAGAAACATATAACTTAGGTAAAATTGATTGACATATTTAAATATTATCAAGTAAAATTGATTTTGCCTATATAACTAATTTTAATTAAAAATTGTAATTTATAACCTTTGTTCAAACATAATTTTTACACATAAATTTATTATTCAAATCACTGTTGCGTGAATATATCTAAATATTAATCACTTTACATCGATTAGTTTTGAACTAAAATCAATTTTAATCAATTTCTCAAAATTAATTTGTCATTTCAGTATCAAACACACATTTAGAAGTATTGTGCTTTGGGCTAAAATTTTATTTTCTATGCATTTTCCTTAAAAAAAATGCGATATAAGCATTTACCTTGAAATATTTTTTTGAAACCAAACCAAACGTCAGACACATTACGCAGGCACAAAGTTCTTTTAGGCCATGTAACTGTAATCTAGAAAGTATCGGTGGTAACTGGTAGGAAAGAGATGGATGGATCACAAATCAGTCTATTTGTGATGTTTAAGAAAGAAAACGCTATCCTACCTAAACTAGATGATTCATTGTCTGTAATCATATGTATCTCAAATAAAACTGATTGCAATTTTAATATTTGTTTCCACATCCAACAAATACAATTTCTCCAAATGTCAGGTTTTGGCTGTAACCTGCTCCTTCATTTCAAGTAATGCATCTTCAAAGCACTTGGCAAGAAACTCAGGATCGGGAATGATATCTTTAGCCACCTGCACTTGCATGTCTGCCTTTCCAGCATAGCTTACCATATTCAAAATAAGGGCCTGCATTTATCAATAAGCACCACCAACAACAGTGATTATTATTATACTCCAAAGTTAGGCATAAAAATACTCAATGCTATGAGGAAAAACAGAGTTAAGAGGGTGTACATGAGGCAAGGCAGAATTATTTGCCCTTAAGTACGTTACAGGATTGCCTCCAATCATAATCTCCTCTTGTGGGCCAACCACATTTGAGATCGTAAAGGTAGTGTTGCAGAGTATCCGATAATTTAGCAAGCTAGCAAACTGCATTTTAGATAGAAGCAATAATAACATCACCGCGTTTCCATTGCATTAGAGAGAGATAATAAGGGGAGAAAGAAAATGAACCTTTGCACCAAGAGTGGACATTACAATATCTCCAATTTTGTAGGACAAATGAGACTCCAAGGATTGTTTCTTTCTGTCAATCATTACTTTAGCTCTCTTCAAATACTCTAGAGGTTCTGAACTGTTGCTTCTATGGTAATATATAGGCAGCAGGATCATACCAAATTTGTTGCCCCACCTTGCCCCTGAATTGTTTCTCATCAAATTAGACAGTTCCTGATAAGAAATAGTCATTTATCCAGCATCAGTATTATTTATTGTTATATTTTAAGCACAACTCAAAACCATTACTTAATAAATGAATAAAAATTAGAAAACAGACTAGAAAAAGTAATTTTTGGGTTTAGTATACCTGCAATCCTGGCTGTTTCCTTAAGTTAACCATAGCTAACCCTGTCAGCTGAACACCGTCTCGGAGCCCTTATAAGAAAAAACATTTAATCAGTTGAAATTGGCTCCTGTCTTTGAGCTGATCAAATATATATAAAATACTAGAAAGAGAAGGTGTGAATAAATATTGGAAAACCTTTTACCATTAGGTTTTCTGAAGTCAAGATATCGTGATATCCCAGATGATATAACTGCAAATAGAACGTCATTTATGGTCTGCAGATCAAAACCAAAAATTAACAACAAGGAGAAGGAAAATAAATTCTCAAAATTAATATTGTATATGTATCTTCACACTTCATTATGGCCAGTACTTAATAATGTTGACAGACAGCAGCAGGCATAACTTTAAGTTTATCTTCACCTTCCTATCAATCATATTACTTTTAACATATTAATATCGTATAATCCAAGTCCATTTTTCCAAAATTAGTGAAGATGAAAAGGATGAGTGTAACCTTTGTATTTAACTGAAAGTTCAAGCACAAATGTTACAATGTGAAAAAAAATGAATAACAAGATCATCACACTATATTCCACACACTCTCTATAAGTCTGTTTTTTTAGGCACAAAACCCATAAGTCTATTTGTTCAACTAAAGGTAAACTACTATTCTAGTTCATCAATGTATAGAATGTTTTTATTTTAATTTCTGTTTCAGAAAAAAATTAAATTAATTCTTGAATCATCAAAATGTACATTATAACTACTATAAACTATTTTGACAATAAATTATATATTTTTTGCACTTTTATGATTAGTAAATTGTATATTTCAAAAATTATTTTGATAATTCGAGAATTAATTTAGATTATTTGCTAAATCTGATACCAAAATCACTGCGTCTTGTCCGAGACTAAAATTGTGTTTTATCCCTTAAAAAATAATAAACCATCAATTTATTAATTAAAAAATAATACCCTTTGTTTAATTGTATGTATTGGATACAAAAAGTATTCCGAATATTCTATAAAAAAAAGTATTCGGAGTGTCAAAAGTGATTTTTTACCGTAAAAGAAAAGTGAATAATTATTTTGTAATTATGATTGTTAATACTACTAGTAGAACATGAATGGTGTCAAATTTGACAGACACTCAAGATGACAGAATGAACTGTAATAACATTAGTTGTGAAAGGAAAAAAAAAAGTTGATGTAATGAAAATCTGAATTTTAGTAAACCTTACAATGGTGTGATTTCATTTATAAATAAACATCACTTGCAACAAACTTTAAATTTTAAATTGTAACTAACAAACTCTAAACTGAACTTAAGTAACTCTAACATAATAGTTTAGTTGACTCTAGTTAATTTAAGGATGAGTTTAGATAGACGTTGGGAATTCAGGGATAATCTATTAAGTATGATTTGAAAGGTGTAGTTTAAATTACGATATCTGATGAATGAAAATATTACCGCGTTAGGAACAGCAGCTTTGACGGTCTTCATGTCATTCAATGCAAAGGTAGCAGTGGCCATCTTCCTGGGCCAGAGTTCAACACCGGAGCCGCCGGATATGGCGGTTTTGTGGTCACGAATCCAGAGACAGCGGAGGATGAATTGTAAGAGAAATATAAAAGAATAGAAGAGGGAAACGACGAGATTGTAGAAGCGGATGAAGAAATTGGAGGGAGGTTTAGTGGGGAGAGATATGGTTGGAAGGGCGTGGGGATCTTGAAGCTTCCTACAACTGGCGAGGAGCATAGACATGAGAGAAATACCATCACCTAGTGAGTGATGTATACGAAATATGACGCACTTGTGTGGTATCAAGATATGCATCTCCCAAAGAGGCTTATCCATGCTGAGTGTGGATGAGGTGGATAAATCTGATAGATAGTCGCATATGGCTGATTGGTGGTCGTCTGATGAGAAAGTGGGTAGTGGATTGTGTATCACCAGTAGGTGTTTGTCGATGTCTATTTTAGTTGGACGCCAGTGCTCTATGCCTCTATGGTCACGAACCATCAAACTTGAGAACCTCGGGTGCTGTAGCATAACTGAGTTCTCCACTTGGAACTTTACCGAATCAACATCTATTGGGTTCTTCAGACCTAATACGCAGTGTATTATTTGCTTCATCTGTGGCTGCAGGAAAAGCCTCCCTCCTGGTGTTAAAGGTTCATCATCCTCCATCATCGTCGCATAAAAAGAAAAGCCTCCCCCGCCGGCCGGTTTTTAAAGCGAAGAAAATGAACGAATGAAGTGTTTAATTAATTTTGTTTCTATCGAAATAAATAAATAATGAAATGGCATTAAAACTTGGCGGCAGACAGGTCACACCACAGCTGGCTTGCTCTCTACTATACGACGTCGCTTTTATCACTTCTTTCTTTCTTCCCCTGCTTCGCTTTCATCTGCTGCTTCTGCTGCTATAGTTGAATATAGTGTGGGGATTATAGACATGAGAACATGAAGAACAGTTGTTCTGTCACTATCTTATTAAAATTACTGTGCCCATGTATGTCATTTGTCAATGTCCCAACTCCCAACGTTTTCCACGGGACAAAGTTCAACTTCCGCGTAATAAATTCTATCACTCCATTATGATTTTATTTCTACTCGAATTAGATATTGTTTTCTCAAATATTATATTGTAATTGATCCTCTAATATTTAAATATTTAATTAAATTTAAAAGTATTATAGGTGATGTTTTGGGAAGCATAAAATTGGGGGTGTAATTAGTAAAAACGAATTAGATATTGTTTTCTGAAATTTTTTATTGTAATCGAGTTTGGAGGTTATTGGCGGTAAAGGAAAGTTAAATTGGAAGTGGAGCGGGCGTTTGAGAGAAGAGAAGGAGGATGGAGGAAGAGGAAGTGATGTCTTGCTCCTCTTCTGATTCCGGTGATGAAGAATTTGAAGTTGAAATTGAACAACTCAAATCTCAGAATGTGGAAGCCCTCCTCAGGTGCTTTATACTCGAACGGAATTCATTCATATACTATTATTATTATTATTATTATTATTCATTAGCAATTGCAATTATGACGATGTTTGTGATTATGATAATAGGGGTAACCTCATCGTAAAGAGACAGTCGTTGCTACCGCGAGTATTGTCAGTAGGTACAACAAATGGTGGCGCTGTTTGCAGAAAACCGTTTAAACCTCCATCCTCTAAATCTGATGCTAATTATAACAATAATCAAGACCTTACTCGTAGACTCTCTGCTCGCAAGAGGTTTGTCCCTTGGGGCTCTACTACTCCTACCCCCATTCCCTCACCTTTATTAGAGTTGAATTTGAATTTAAATGTCGCTGAAGCTGAGGAGGAGGCTAAACCGCCACCTTTGCCACCTGGAATTGATCCTCTAATACTGTGGCACCCTCCCCAACAACACGATCATGATGACTCTTCTAATTCTAATTTCACAAAAATAGCAGTTGATCCATTGCTTGTTCGTTTCCTTCGTCCACATCAGAGGTATAGTATTAATAATAATAATAATAATAATAATAATAATAATAATAATAATAATAATAATAACAATGATAATAATAGTTCCATCCCAAAACAAATAATTGGCGAGCTATTCATTTTCACTGATACCTATTTTATTCCTTTCATTTGATGCAGAGAAGGGGTTCAATTTATGTTTGACTGTGTTGCAGGACTATGTGACTCGCCGGATATACATGGTTGCATTTTGGCAGATGATATGGGGTAACTTCTTCTTTACAAATTTTTTTACTTATTAGTTGACACTGAATTAATTCTGAGGCGTGCTTGCCTACTCTCTCTGCAGTTTGGGGAAGACACTGCAATCCATCACTTTACTATATACTCTTATTTGTCAAGGCTTCGATGGGAGTCCTATGGTTAGAAAATCCATCATTGTCGCTCCTACCAGCCTCGTCAGCAATTGGGAAGCTGAAATTAAAAAGTGGGTTGGAGAAAGAATTCGCCTTGTTGCTCTTTGTGAAACCACAAGACAAGATGTTATCTCCGGGATTAACAATTTTACAAGTCCCCAAAGCAATTTACAGGTGTAATTCCTAACCATTTTTATATTGATTCGATAGCTAGCTTGAACTACTACCCCTTTTGCAGGTGCTCATTGTTTCATACGAGACATTCCGAATGCATTCATCAAAGTTTAGTTCTAGTGGCTCGTGTGACCTTCTCATATGTGATGAGGCTCACAGACTCAAAAATGATCAAACAATAACAAACCGGGTACTATAAAATTTCTTTCTCCCCCTCCTCTTTACAGGCATGTTTCTGAGTTACTCACCAATACTTCCTGGATTAGGCATTGGCTGCTCTGCCGTGCAAACGTAGAATTTTGTTGTCAGGAACTCCATTGCAGGTAAGGATCTATGCACGATTACCTGTCTTTCTTGTGTGTTACAATGTAGAAATCCTAGTTTTTTTTATTTTAAATGTTTATGCCATGTGCCACTTGCAGAATGACTTAGAAGAATTCTTTGCAATGGTTAATTTCACTAATCCCGGAATATTGAGCGACATTGCACATTTTCGACGTTACTTTGAGGTACAACATTTATTACACTACAGTTTAGATTTTGGCTGCACATTGTTTCAAAAGTTTAAGCTCATATATAATATTATCGAAATTAGGAAAAATGAGTTATTCAGTTGTCAAATTAAAGTCAATAGTATGTACCACATATTTTTATTGACACTACTGTGATAACAAGACAAACCAACTTCAAAAAGCTTCCCAAATTTATGGTGCTGGAATGGGTTAACCCTTCTCTTGTGTTTCTAATTTTGATTCTGGCCAACTTGCACTGCATCATTAAGGCGCCTATAATTTGTGGAAGAGAACCTGCTGCTACTGCAGAAGAGAAGAAACTTGGTACTGAACGCACTGCAGAATTAAGTGCCAAAGTTAACCAGGTAATAATATTTCTTGACCTGTGCATGTGAATTACATTCCACTGTACTTTCAAACGATGTATTAATATCCACCCCTAGTCCTTGACCTTGTAATCCTGCTACATAAACTAGAAAAGGTGATATACAGAACTGTTAGCTAAAATGACAATGTAGTGCTACCGGTGTTTTCTGTCTTTTAAGAAAATATTTTGTTTTCCTCAAACTGACTGGCCAATGTGCTTTTGCAGTTCATATTAAGACGGACAAATGCATTATTATCAAATCACTTACCACCGAAGGTAGTGTATTTTTCTTTCTGTCTGCCAAACTGACTGAATTATTCCATTATTCAATCATGTATTATTTATTTGAAAAATTATGATAACTATATACATCCTCTGAAGCATGGGTACTCCAAAATTCATATTGTACCCGGTACTCATGGAGGCACTTTTCCTATTATACCGTATATTCTGTAACATTTTACTTTTGTGGTACAGATAATTGAAGTTGTTTGTTGCAAGTTGACTCCGCTACAATCAGATCTGTATAAACATTTTATACAATCCAAAAATGTAATGTCCAGTTTTGATTGGGCTAACACATTTTTCATAAGATTGACAATGACAAGGTTGTCGAGCCTGAATAGAGAAATCTGTTTCCTCAAATGCAGGTTAAACGGGTGATTACTGAAGAAGTGAAGCAATCGAAGATTTTGGCCTACATAACAGCTCTTAAAAAGTTATGCAATCACCCAAAGGTATAATTTAAAACTTTTTGTTTTTTGGATGAAGGGGGGTCTATTGCTCCTATCTATACGCTTCTTCTTGGATGGAATTCACTTTGTAAACTACGACAATTTTTTCCTTATGTGTTAAAAATAGTCTGTGAAGCTCTTCTATGGGTGTCATTTAAATTAACCAGAAGACTATTTTTAATCATTTATGTTCATTCATTTGCTCCTCTCAACCTAAGATCCTTTGCTAATAATTATGAACAAAACCATCTTCTCCTTTCATGTTTGGTTGGTTCTGGACACACTTTCATCCTCATAACAATAATGTCTTGTAGCTCATCTATGATACCATACGAAGTGGGAGTCCAGGAACTTCAGGTTTTGAGGACTGCATCCGATTTTTCCCTCCAAACATGTTTTCTGGAAGGTATATATTTAGTTTATGTATCAATTAGACTTACACATTTGGTGCCACAATTTAGTATTCTATCGGGATATTCTTTGTAGATCTGGATCATGGACAGGAGGGCATGGAGGCTGGGTTGAGCTTTCCGGAAAAATGCAAGTCTTGGCAAGATTACTTGCTCAATTACGTCAGAGAACAAATGATCGCATTGTTCTTGTCTCAAACTATACTCAGGTATATGGTAACGATACAAGTTATGTGTTGGAATATTGAAAGAGTTACAATTTTATGTAGTTTTAAGGTTAACTCATGTGGCATTGTGAATACATTGTATGCTTATATTATTCACCCCAACAATATTGCTTTATAATCTGATTTTATAAGAATTTCACACATCCTCTTCCGGCACTTGTGTCCCTTCTCCTGCTGTACTCTGGATATATAATTGATAGTAAACCAGCAACTACACCCTTATATCACATATCTTTGTCGATGTGCTGTATCCATATTTTTGTGATCACATATAAACTACCTTATATCTTATTACTTATCAATTTTATTGTACATAGATGAGTCATAACCTATCCTGCAATGCGAGGGTAACTGGGAATTATATATAAACTCATTATCAGGTTGTATTCAGTTTTCTGTGGTATAGTTGAGACACTCGGTTCACACAAAGCTTATATAAAGCACATCTATGATATATTTTATGCGTGAATCTTTATTGCATTAAGTGTTGATAATGTTGCTCTTTTTTGAAAATTGAAAAACTGTTGATAGTAATCTGATAGATACTGTTCTGGAAAATAGGAATTAACAAAAGAAAGAGGAAACATAAATTTATTGAATTGATTCCTCTTATTCTGCATTGTGGAAGCCCAAAGTGCAAAGAAGCAAAAATGCACGCTTACATCATGATTAGAGCAATAAGAACAAAAACATACTGGTAGCAAGTAGCTAACAGCCCTAGTCAAATGGCTCTCTCACCAGAGTATGATTCTCAGTATCCCACTCTTTATGCTAACAAAATTCCTGAATGAATCCACTCCTCTGAGTGTAGGGAATTCATTTCCCTCCTTATTACTTATCTAACTAACCCCCCCCCCCCCCTCCATAAACCTTGCAGCCCTTGGGCCTCTCTTCAGTATTGGGTAATTGGCTGGCCCAACTCACCAACACGTCTTCTATCAGAACAGGGCCTCCAGTGTTTTGAGTACCTGATC
>JBBPBS010000738.1:16196225-16252721 GCA_037974835.1 Cicer judaicum
CCCCCCCCCCCCCCCTCCATAAACCTTGCAGCCCTTGGGCCTCTCTTCAGTATTGGGTAATTGGCTGGCCCAACTCACCAACACGTCTTCTATCAGAACAGGGCCTCCAGTGTTTTGAGTACCTGATCCCTTCCACCCAAAACTGCCTGATCAACTAGTTAATTTTACCTCCATTTTCTTCCTCTAGCCTCTCTTACTGTAGTTAGAGTGCTAACTGAATCCAACACCTTTACTAATAAAGCATGTTGGTTGATCTTTTAGTTAGTCAGCATGACTTCAGGATGAATAAAGCAGTTTTTTTCCATTTTCCAATCATTGTCATCCACAAAATTCATTTGCTCCTTCTATTTATTTTTATAACACCCTAATCTTTTTCATCTCAATAAAAATTATGTTGGTTTGCGGGGGTTTTTGTGTTTTCCATCAGTAGCTGATTTAAATCAAGGCACCACAGGCAATTAGTCATGGAGGGAAAATAGGATTTAATCACAACTACAAGGGGCCCCAAGCTTGACTACCATGTTTTTAGAGAAGAAAATAAATAAACCCAATGAAGGAAAATGGAATGTGACATTATCTGTTCTCTGGTTTTAACTGACAGAAGCTTGCTGGGTAATTATTTTCAGTTATAGCATAGAATTCTAATAAAAGGAATAGTAACTAGAAGTCTAGAACATTGAAAATCCAAACAGTAACAATCCTGTTTTTGTACCATGTATATATGGGTTCAAGCTCACAATCTTAAAATTAGATGTGTATTCACCTTTCTCAATCTTCTCCGTGGCTAATTGAATCTTTCATGATACCTTTGTTGCTATTGTACTTCTCTGTTGCTATACTGAACTATCTCCCATGTAACAGACTCTTGATCTTTTTGCACAATTATGTCGGGAACAAAGGTACCCTCACTTGAGGCTTGACGGTGCTACATCAATCAGTAAAAGGCAAAAATTGGTCAACTGCCTGAATGACCCGTCTAAGGTAAATTGGTTACCCTTATTTCCCAATTCTAGTGTTTTTCTTCTCTTTGAAACTTCACCAATATATGCGATTATCCTTTGATAAAAACAATTTGACACATTGCAGGATGAATTTGTTTTTCTCTTAAGCAGCAAGGCTGGTGGTTGTGGACTCAATTTGATTGGGGCAAATCGACTTGTCCTGTTTGACCCTGATTGGAATCCAGCAAATGATAAACAAGTAACACTGGCTTCAATTGTAACAGCTGAAATCTTATATGTAGACTTTCTCTCTCTAACTGATTTTCATTTATTTACTATTCCTGCCCATAAACAGGCTGCAGCAAGAGTGTGGAGAGATGGACAGAAGAAAAGAGTTTACATTTATAGATTTTTGAGTGCTGGAACAATAGAAGAAAAGGTTTATGATATTGTGATAATTCAGTAAAACAGAAATGTATCTTGAGCTTGTTATTCATTTGGTATCAGTTCCTTTGTTGAACTATTGCTGCTACTGAATCTATGTAGTTATTTGTAGGTCTACCAGCGCCAGATGTCAAAAGAAGGGCTGCAAAAGGTCATTCAGCGGGAGCAAAATGATAGTGTTGAGGCACAGGTTGTTTCTACCCTGTGTTCAAGTTGATGTTACCTATACCATGTTTTACAATCCTATTCATGTTGTTATCTATTTATGATTTTCAGGGTAACTTTCTTTCGACAGAGGATCTTCGCAATTTGTTTACTTTTGATGAGAATGTCAAGTAATGTATTCCATTTCCTTAAGATTGAACAGTTCTAATTCTACTCATTAGTATTCCAAATTTATATTGTTGCAAAGTCTACTTGTTCAATTGTATCCTGCCTTAGTAAAAAAGAAAGTAGATCCGACCTGAATGTGTGGAAATTGACGTAATAAAAGTAGATAAAGAGCATATATTACCTCTGTTTGATATTCCGCTGGGTAACTGTGGGGTCATACAGTTGAAATCTAATGCTCTTAAAAGTTTTTAATTCATACTTTCATATGTTTTGATGTGTAACAAATAATTAGGAAGGTGAGGATTCTCTGTTTAAAAATTAAAACTAGCATATAGGATCCAGTTTTCTGATATACTATTTGTCTGAGATGGATTATTGATTTGAATATTTGTTTTTACGTCTGTTTCCTCCATCAAATCAATTATTTAATAAACGTAGTCGATCGAATCAACTTGAAAACACATAAAGTAATATGAAGAAGTTGGTCATTTTGCAATGGTTGATAATGACCGTCTGGTAGGGTTAAAAGACACTCCAATTCTCATGGACTGTCTATCTTAACCGCCTGCTTGTTTATATTTCTTTAGATCAGAGATTCATGAAAAGATGCGATGCAGTCGGTGCCAAACATGTGATGAGCCACAAAATTCTGATGTCCTATCGACAATGATTAATAGCGAATGTGATGATGATGAAACCTCTGATATAGGTGGATTTGCTGAAACTGCAGGCTGCTTAGGGAATTTGAAAAGATCAGAAAAGCAGGTTGCTTTTGTATTTTGTTAGATACAAGTTATTTATCTATCCAGGGCCTTCTCTTTTGAGAAGGGATGTTTTCTTTTCAACTCTTCGTTTCATCTACCACTTACAAGCTTTACGGTCTATTTTACCTCTTGATTTAAAGGCATATCAGTATTACATAAAAAGAACATAATATTGTGGTTTTGACTCTTTTGAAAATATCCTTTCCTTTTTGCAGGTAGGGAATCCATTGGAAGAAGATTTAAGTAGTTGGGGGCATCATTTTTTCCCAGCTTCTGTACCGGATACTATTCTTCAGTCTTCAGCTGGCGATGAGGTGTGTGCACCATAGGTTTTTTATTTACATTCTGAACCATTTCGCCAATGATGCATAGGTACGAGTACGCTACCAAAAACTGGTATTGATACGAGATACGGTATTTAAAAAATAAAAAGTACAGGTATGTTAAAGAATATCATGAATTTTTTTATATAATTTAATTAAAAGTACTAATTGATCTATTCGCAATATAAAATCACAATAAAAGTTTAAAAATCACAAATTTTGTTCAGATACAACAACAAATAAACTCAAATACACATAATATTTCATCATTTTCGAAGTACCCTTGTTTCACAGTCCTTCCCTTTTTCCCCTTTTTATAGAAAAGTAATTCAATAACCATATCCTATTAAATGCATAATTGAATATAATTGCTTCTGTATAATTTTTAGGTGACTTTTGTCTTTACAAACCAAGTTGATGGAAAGC
Source organism: Cicer judaicum (assembly GCA_037974835.1). Classification (NCBI taxonomy): domain Eukaryota; kingdom Viridiplantae; phylum Streptophyta; class Magnoliopsida; order Fabales; family Fabaceae; genus Cicer; species Cicer judaicum. The sequence continues at coordinate 16,199,457 of JBBPBS010000738.1, forward strand.
TGGTACCCATGGACTCCATAGTCAGTCCCAAGTTACAGAAAAAGGGATTACACAAGCCAAGGCGGAACGTTGAGCGAAAATCCACCCCTTTTGCTTTACATGATAAACTTGTACCACTACGTTCTGCATTCGGTATTGCCAATATGTCATGTTCATCTTCGATTGCTCGGAGGAAGGAAGCAACGAGTAGTGTAAGAATTACCAAAAATATTGCCCTGAAAAACACGGAACTCTCTCTTGTAAATGAAGTATCACGACAGAAAAGACCATGCCCTGCTGATACCAATGATGGGCACTCACATGTAAATGAAGTACCGCAGAAAAAAACATGTCCTGTTGATAACAATGATGATTTTTAGTATGTTTTTTTTCCAAATTTGGTTTCATGTATTGACACTCCTCTACTTTGGAAATTAAAGTCATATTGTCAGCATAAGTTTAAAGAATTTAATGGTATTTAACGTTTGAGTGATAATGTTAAAGAAAAACTAGATCTAATTTTTTACCGATAAAAATGAAAATAATTTTTAGCTCTCAAAATATAAATCAGAACAATTAGTCCCTATCTATACCAATGACTCCCCAATTTATAAGTTCAATGTGACATTATTTCAAAAAAGTCAATTAACTCTTAAAATAATAAAAAGAAAAAAAGAGAATTAAAATACTGACAATAATTAAAGAGACAAATAGGTACTACAATGAAAATATCTCTAAATAATTTCTTCTACAAAGAATACAAAATAATAATATCCTTGACCATGAACTCATATATTACGATATCGTTGGCCTAATTCTACATTCAAACAATTATCATTGGCTTAAATATATAATTTTTTATGTATTTTTAAAAAAATTAGTAAATATGGTTATAATTAAATCACACAATTACAATTCAAATCCATAACAATACATTCAATTTAACAATATTGACATTTTATTGATTAACTCATTTATAGACAACTGAAATATATCATTTTAACTGTAATTTTACTACCATTTATTTTAACTAAAGATATGTTAATGGATCATCTTTTATAATTGCATACTGTTGTGAATTAAAATGTGAAAATATGTCAGATCGAACAAGACTTTGCAAGGATTGAGTCCGACTTATTTTGAAAATGTGAGGGCAGAATCTTAACTTATTATCTCTATAACTATAAAAAAAAAATAGGCTAGTTTGAATGAGCTGACCTAAAAAATCTGATAAAAAACAAAGTTTGGGTTCTAAATTTTAAGTCCGAATTTTAATAGAGTTTTTAGCTCAACCCCCAAAAAGCCCATACCCGTGGCGAGCTACCTCGAGCAGGTTTAAGACTAGCCATATACCCACATATGGATGGGAATAGGCTAGGCCGTCCGTAGGGGCCTATGGCCTGGCCTATTTATGGCCCGGCCTGACTTGTTTAGTAAAAAGGCTAGACTCAGGTTGTTTTTAAAGCCTATTTATTTAAATAGGTCAGACTTATAAAAAAAGCCTATTAGACCGCCGACCTATATATATTTTATTATTTATTCCATTGTCTATTTTTTTCTTCTAATTTCCATTGCACTCACTCCAACAAACACATATTTTTTTTTTATAAAAATCAATACTATTTATTTGTTACTTTTATATTTTATAAAAATCAATACTATTTCTTTGTTATCTTTATATATATTATTAGTATATAAACTTGGAAACCCTAATTGTTTATTATTACTGAATATGAGTTTGTTTGAGATGATTTGTTTAGAGGTAATATTCCGAGTTGTTTGAGAGTATTTGTTTAGAGGTAATATTCCTAGTTGTTTGATAGATAATATTAGGTGCGTTTGTTTCAATAAAAAATTTATTCTTTTTAAATCAAAAATTATTTTTTAGGGTTTAAAAGGTGTTTGTTTCATATTTTTTTTTAATTTTTTGTTAGAAAAATTATTTTTTATTTAATATATATATATTATTACTGAATATGATTTGGTATGAGATGATTTGTTTGAGAGATAATACTCTGAGTTTGTTTAAGAGTATTTGTTTGAGAGATAATAATTGGTGCGTTTTGTTTGAATAAAATTTTTATTCTTTTAAACCAAAAATAATTTTTTATTAGGATTTAAAGGGTTTGTTTCATATTTTTTAAAAATCATTTTGTTAGAAAAATCATTTGTTTTATTTAATATATATATTAGTATTGATATATAGAGAATCATGTAAATCGGAGTGGGTAGAGCATCATATATGTATAAATAATTGTTTATTTGTTACCTTTATATATTATTACTGACTATGATTTTGTTTGAGAGATAATAATTGATGCTTTTGTTTCAATAAAAAATTTGTATTTTTAAATCAAAAATCATTTTTTAAGGTTTAAAGAGTGTTTGAATCATATTATTACTTAATATGATTTATTCATTTTTTTTAAATTATTATTATTATTTTCAAATTATTTTTTTTAGGCTTAATTGCACTTTTGGTCCCCCTATTATAGGTGAAAATTGAAAGTAGTCCCCCCATTTTGTTTGTCCCCAGTTTTAGTCCCCAAAACAGAATTTGAGGTCAAATCATGATGAGTTGTCACTTTTATAGTGATGTGGCAATAAAAAAGGTGACGTGGCAGACGCTTACGTGGAATAAACTTGTTATTATATTATTTTTGATTAAAAAATATAATTTATATTTTCAAAAATCATTTTAATAATTGTGATAATATTTTTAAAAATATAATTAAATTGTTAAAATTAAATTAAATTAAATTAAAATGAAAAACATGTGCAGAACCCTAAAGCCCCAAATCATATGAACATGTTTGAACCTAAAGCCCCAAATCGTATGAACATGTTTGAACCCTAAAGCCCCAATTTGTGTTCGTGTTCCTCAAAAGCCTCAAATTGTGTTCGTGTTCATCAAACTTGCCATCAGTGCAGGAGGAGTTATCGAAATAGAGTTACTTGGTGCCTTAGGTGTGATAGGAGAGGATACTGTGATAATTGTATATCAACATGGTGAGATGCAATTTTTGTTCTTTTGGTTGGTTTTTTCGCCTCTCCTTGATTCAGATGGTGACTGGGTGTTATGGTTTACTTCTTTGTAGGTATTCTGACATTTCTTTGGATGAACATCAGAAGACATGAACCACCGTGAACAATGTTTTGAAGTTGAACTTGAAAAGAAGTTGCGTGGTAAGATGCATTTTAAAGTTTATTTGGGTTTGCTTGCAGCCTTGAACTGCTAGGGTTATGTGATTGTATTTCACTTTTTTTTCTTGGGTGTACTAGCATTTGACAATGTGGAAAATAATGGTTTCTTTCTCAGGGGTTGAAATAGATATTCCGAGGACAAAATTGAATGCAGATGAACAAATGAGCTGGTACATGATATATGACACTTTTATAGAAATTGATGGTTTTTATGGGTAGAGAACATCGGAAGACGTTACGTATTCTTTTGTAGTATATGGTTAATTACTTATGTTGATTTGTTTTCACACAGCAATTTATGTAGGATACCTATCACTGATTATCATCGACGCTGTCCAAGTTGTTCATATGATTTGTGCCTTATTTGTTGTCGAGATTTGGGACTTTTGACGAACACGATTTGGGGCTTTAGGGTTCAAACATGTTCATACGATTTGGGGCTTTAGGTTCAAACATGTTCATATGATTTGGAGCTTTAGGATTTTGCTCATGTTTTTCATTTTATTTTAATTTAATTTAATTTTAATAATTTAATTATATTTTTAAAAATATTGTCACAATTATTAAAATAATTTTTAAAAATATAAATTATATTTTTTAATCAGAAATAATATAATAATAAGTTTATTCCACGTAAGCGTCTGCCACGTCACTTTTTTTATTGACACGTCGTTAAAAAAATGACAACTCATCATGATTTGGCCTCAAATTCTGTTTGGGACTAAAACTGAGGACAAACAAAATGGGGGGACTACTTTCAATTTTCACCTATAATAGGGGGACCAAAAGTGCAATTAAGCCTTTTGTTTATCAAGTAGTATTTATTCATTTTTTAAGTAATTTACTCATTTATTTATCTATTACTTTTTAGCTTAGTGTCTAACATATATGTATTTTTTCTTTTATTTTTGAAGGTTAATAAACAAGAGATACAAATCACTTTGAAGATTTGATATTATATTTTTGTCATTAATTGGGATTTAAATCTATTTTGTTGGTTGATATGTGTAACTGTTTATGGGTTCATTTTGTTTTATTTGTAATGTTTGAAGGACTTTATAGAGTTTGTTAATTGTGAATTCATTTTATTTTTTGTTTTATTGGAAGGTTGTTACATTACAAACTTGTTAGTAATTATTTTATTAGATTTGATTATAATTTTATTAGTTTTTCTTGTATATAAAGGCCTAGTTTAGCCTATTTAAAAAAAATGTAAAATGTAATATTTAAATATTTTAATGTGAATAAGATTTTTAAATAGGCTTATAGGTCAAGCCATGATAGGCCGTAGTTCAGGCTCAGGCAAAAAAAAAGTCTATGATAGACAGTAGGTCAGACTTAGGTCTTTCAAAGCCCTATCTGCCCTATTCCCACCCTTATACCTGCATGACTTGAATAAAATAGTATATAAATATTATTTTGAAAAAGAGTATCTAAAGTATTTAAACACAACAAAAAATAAAATATGTAAAATATTAACTTTTATATTATATTTAAAAGAATGTTAATAGTATTTTTAAAAATAATAAAATATATAAAATTTAAATAATTATTAGAAAAATATAAGTTACAACACTTAATATTATAAAATTGAAATAACCAATTTAAGAGTTTAAATATTTGATTAATTTTTTAGATTAAAGGAGAATATATATTACTGGATTTAATGATTTAAATGAGTAAAATGAACAAAAATTTGTTTTTTTCTTATATAAAAATTAACAAAAATGATAGATTGAATATAGTTGGAAAAAAAAATAGTTAAAAAATTAAAATAAAATCAGAAAATAAATTAAAATTCTAAAAGAGTAGTATAACAAAAAAAATATTAATAATGACAGTTTTTAATGCTGTCCAAATTAGATACCACCAATATCTTATTAAAAAACTAAACCATCAATACACATCTCTTTAACTACAAAAACATAATAAATATCTTAACTATTATATTAATCCATCAGTTAAGTCCCTTGGTTGTTTAAAAAGTATTTGAGAAAATGATAGTTTATTATCAAAAGTGATAAATTAATAATAGTTTAATGATTACTTATTATATTTCTAAATTTAAGAGAGTAAATATAATAGTTTATTTCTTATTAAATATTCTATATATTGTTTTCAATCTAATTTACTATTTATATATTTCAAATATATTCAAATTCAAAAAATTATTACAAAAGACACTTGCTGGTTTTTTTGTTGAAAAGAAACTTTCTAGTTAATAAACAATAATGAAACTATTTTGCAATCAACAACCTTTACAGGAAAAAAATCTACAGGCAGCTATAATAATTTATTCTGAATAAAATGATGATCGCAAAAATAGGGTAAAATTATGTTGAGAAAAGATACAATTTTCAATGCTTCCAGGGTACATCCTGAATCTAAAGGGCTTTCTTTACTTGAAAGAAGTTGGAAAGCTCCTTGTTTGCCGCATCTACGTCCTCCGGAGATGCCACAGCAACCACAACCCCTTTATCCTTAACTGCTTCCATTGCGGCAATGAATTGTTTGAAGTCTTTCGAGCTGAGGGAAATAAAAAAATAATACAGAATAAGAACAACTAATGGTTTCATAGGTCACGAACAATTCAATGCAATGCACATGTCTCAGCACTAAGTTTTCCAGGTAGCATATAGATCATTCTTGAAGATTAGTCTCTGTGAGAAGCAAAACTAAATGTAAAATGTTACAATCTTTCCACATAAAATCAACTGTGATAAAATGTTCTGGATTCGGAAGGTCATTTCAGGATAGTTAATAGCACACTGCCATACAAATAAAATGTTTCGAGAGCAGACTACGTTATTTTGCTTTATCAATAGTAGTGGATAAAAAGGTCGTGTATCATATATGATCAATCAACCAGAATCGTTACCTAGTAGATAATATCTCTTCACGTCTCTTTAGCCTTTCTTCCTCTGTGATACCCAGTAAATACCGCAACATACTGTAAATGAAATGAAAAGCAAGCATAATTTGCAACTATGACAAAAAAGCAGCAACATTTGCAAATATAGAAGCAACCACTATTAGTTTAACAAAAGAAGACAAAAAACCCTTAAGTAAACAAACTACAAAGGCATTAACCATTTCTTTTATACCTACTATAACCTTTGGCATCAGGAAGTTGATAAGCATCTACATCCCCAATGGTACCGATTATGGCTTTTGTAAGAGTATCATCATCTATTTCCAGTTCTCTCAAGAAGTCACCAGTTCCATCATATACCTCCAGTGTTTTCAGTAAGTTGGGATCACGATAAGACAAAAAGGAGAACACCCCTAGAAAAAGAAAAAAAATGTAAGATTGCAAGGATGAAAGTCAATAACTACACCTAAATATGATATAAGTTACCTGAATGTGTATCAAAATCACAGAAACCTCCATAAGCCCCGCCACTAACGCGTACACGATCCCACAACCATGTATTGCTAATGTATTTGGAAATAACATATGCACTCCCATTAAGCTTATAACCAGCATCGTAAACGTTGGTTGCTTTCCCAACATAATTAACCTGTAGAAAGAAACAAGATTTATTGATAGAAACAAAAATTAAACGCCGCAGACTAAAATAAAATTTGGCTTAAAGATGACTACACTGCCTGTGCAATGTGCATAACAGAAATAAAATTATTGGCAAATATACAAATTGATCCTAGACAAAAAACACGAAGACCTATTAAATTTTTGAGAAATAAAAATAGCAATTTGATCCTGAAGAATGTCAAATGTGGGACAAATTAGTCGCCAAAAAGAGATTAGAATGTCCCCTCAAAAAGGTTAATTTCACCCACATTTGATATTCTTAAGCGCCAAATTATTATTTTTCATTTCTTGGGGATCACCAAATAGATCTATGTGATTTTTGTCGGGGACCAATTTGAATATTTACTTCATAATCATGTACTTAAAGGATGCAACTGAAATAATATTACCTGAGTAGGAATCACAATAGCTTCATTTGTCAATGGCAGTCTAACATTCCAAATATTTGTTGTAGCAATGGGAGAGCTAGTAGGGAGCATATCAACAAATTTGCTCACAAATTTCTCCGTATTCGCAAGGTTTTTCCCATCAGCGGTAATATTTATCAAGCAGCCTTGCTTGGAAAATACAGTTTTGCGAATCTCCTCAAGAGATGATGAGATGTCAGCCCAATCTTCATCAACTCTCTTTTCAAGAGTTTGGAGGAATTCAAGGTAGCTAAAAGTATACACCAGAATCATAATCAAGGCATACAACAGGAATTACACTTCTGTTTCAGTATTAAACACAGATAGATTGAAAAGGAAACTCGTGAAACTTTAAAACCTTACACATTTAATGTCATTCCAAGATGTCATAAAAAGTTTACTATATATGCAAATGTGTTGTCACAGTAAATCATAAAAGTATCTTAAAATTCCCACCTGAGACCACCCATCTTTTCTGACATCCAGCCTGCTGCATTTAGTTTTGCATCCATCCTTGCAGCTGCAATTCCATGACCACTGCCTCTTAGCCGGTTCTGACAAAAGACAAAAATGCACAAAATATGTGTGTAAGTTCTGCATAATGACCGTTTCATTTTTGTCCTTTACATAAAAAAATTTCATAACTACCTCCATTCTTGCTCTACTCTGGGAAACAAATTGTTTGAAACGCTGTTGGTCTGTAAATTGAACGTCTTGAAGAACAGAATTAACCTGTAATTCAGCAGCAGTGTGAAATTAGGATTTGCATCATGAAAATAGATATTATAGGCTAATAACGCAGAGCATTGAATGTTGTAACAAGAAGTGTTTCTAAGTTTGGGTCAAAAAATTGTACCAAGTCATAAAGGTCTTCAGCTCGTCCAGACATGGCTTTGCCTCGAACAATCATGTGACTACATGGATCTTCCTTTCCCTGCACTGATGATGTGAAAGGATAAACTGATATTCCTCCAGTTTTTCTCCCTATTAGTTGGTTTAGTTGGACAAAGGTCAAATCCTTTGTGCCCATCTCCAACAATGATTGGCTGTCAAAAATTAACATAGGGGAGTTACAGAGCTTGATGTAAACACCAGATTTGTCATTTATCTATCAAAAAGGTGCTTCTGATATACACATGATGAGGAATATAAGAATAACAACATCAAAGGAAAAAGAAATAGATTTATTGCTATCAATAATACTAAAAAGAAACATGTTATGAACCAAAACAATCCAGTGGAGAACTTGGATAGGAGTTCATGACAAAATATAATGTGTTGTTTAAAGAATCGCAATAGCATGAAACCTATATAGAGATCAAAGCATCTTCTGAATTGAGGTTAAATAAAAATTAATGAAATTCCAAACCAAGGAAGGTCAATAACAATATAACTACCAATTTAAATTGTTATCCAAGAAATTCACTATGCATGTAATATTAGGAATTATAGATGGATGGAAACAAAATGTAAAATATCCTTATGAGGTTGTATGATTACCAAAACAGTGGCACCAACGGAAGAAGCTCTTGCTTCAGTGAACTCATGTCGAATACTATTTCAGTGTAAAGGACATCATTAGTGAAGAGATCATGCTGCAAAACTTTTACTCCATTGATATCCCCAACCTACATTTAACATGCAAATCCTTGTGAATCTCTACATGCTAATAGGAAAACACAAACTCTCAACCAAGGGAAAAGCAATGATAACCTCAGTGGGAACACGAATAGGTTCTTTTGGAATATCTTGAAGAGAAAGGCTAGGAACAGTTTTCAAAGCTTCTGGTGGGTCAGGGGTCTCCTGCTTAAGCCTAAGCTCATGAGTAGCACGAGACAATTCTGCCAGATCTTCTGTTGTCATACTAGCTTTAATTTTCTGCAATACTTGTTTCTCTGTCTCTTCATCACGAGCAGCTTTTTCAGGGTCCGGCTGACAAGGTTTATTTTTTTAATTACTAACATATTGGGTGCAAAATGGCTTCTCACACAAACACAGACTTTAAAAGCTAGAATAAGTAAATAACTACCTGCATTTGAACAGTAACTTTATGAGGGTTGTTCAAGATGAATTTCTCTATTAGTGGAGAAAACACAGATTTAGAGCCCTCCTTTGCTATTTTAGATTTCAGGTCTTGGAGAGGTTTCTCATACTTCAGTGGTTCAAGGGGATTCATATCATAAATCCATTTACCCTAAATATGCAAACCAAAACAATTATAAATCTCAATCAACATAGGATGCCTATTTTCCATAGCAAAAAAACTTGAACTTATCTTACAATGGACTGGAGCATGAGGGACAAGCCACGAGGAAATGACCCAGTGTTGTTCTCTCTGAGAGAAAATTCAATTGTATTCATAGAAGCCTCAATGGCATCTGTATCAAAACCTTCTTCAGCCAACTTTTTAAGTGTACTCGTGATCAGTTCTTCTACCTTATGAATATCATCTTCAGAAACACCCTTCATTCCAATGCTAAATTGAGGCTGGAGTAGTTCATCTTCTAACCCACCACCAACAATGGCATCACCCAGCCTACTTTCTAACAAAACTTTTCTCAGTGGTGAAGCAGGAGTTCCCAGTAGAAGATGGTTCAGAAAACCAAGTGCTAGCTCAGTTTCCAAGTCTAAGGGCTTATCGGCGAGCAACCAGTTAAGGCAGACCATATGCTTCTTCAAATCACCCCCTTCCCCTGCAGGATAAGTCTCAACAATCCGGATTGGCTTTGAAAACAGTTTTTGTAAGTCAACCTTTGATTCATTTGGAGCTGAACTTGCATCAAACATGTTTAAATACTCTGGATAACAGAGAAGAGGCATAAGTTAGCAGCTAATTCCTACAGGTAAAAACTCTAGAATTATCTTTCATAACTTATCAGAAATGTTGAACATGAGCAGAAAACAGAGCAACCATGCCATGATGGCAATAATATTCTCAGTTAGCAACAAAAATAAAAGTGAACAAATCAAGTGGGACAATAGAATAATATAAGAAGTAAAACATATAAGTTCAATGGGAGATGAATCAAGTGGGACAATTCAGGAATAATCAAGTGGGACAATAGAATAATCAAGTGGGACAATAGAACATAAAAGGAAGTAGTTGGACAATTCAGGAATCAGGGAATCCAACAGTTATGTGCTCAGTCAAATTGCTAAAATGAGGGTATTAATGTAATTTCTGAAGGGAGGATAACAACATTTTAAATTGTTAAATGGATTACCCTGCCTCAATATTTCACAGAATATAAACATCCATAACTAGTTAGACTTTCAAAACTAGGTATTCATTTTTTTATAAAGAAAAATCGGGAGAGAATGGGAAGTATAACTAAAGGGATAAGATATTCCTGCAAAAAATATACAAAATACCTCATCAGCAATTCAAATTTATCCATATAGTTATCTTAGTCATTTATATTTTAGAAAGAATGTGGGAGGAGCTACTACGCTTGGCATATAACTATAATATAATACAAACCGAACTCGCTGTTGGTTAAAAATTATGCACAAGGTCATCCAACAATATCCTAATAATTATCATAAAATGGGTTTGCACAGAAAGTCAGGCCACATGTTTTATTGATTAATTCTAATCAGGAGTCAGGGATTGGAGCTACGAGAGCATTACAACAAGGCCACTCTTCCTAATTCTCAGCCTCAACATTTAAAGAGCAAGTAAAACCAAATCTTATTACCACTGAGGATGCGGAGGCGCTCATTCGGATCATCATCTCCATAAAACCATATTCGTGAATTGCTGGGATGGTAATACTTGCGGTGAAATTCCTGACAGTTAAGTTTAAAATGAAAAATTATTAAATAAAACAATTAAATCTTTGCAATAGCTGGTATAAACTATTGAGATCTACAGTAGAATATATGGAGGTAAAAAGGTTGGTACGAGTTCATGTAAGAATGTAGGACTTTAACCTTCATACCTCATAAATCAATGTTAGTGGACACAAACAACTAACAACCAAACATAAGTCACTGTCAAATTAGTTATCTCTATATGCGACAATAATAATTTAACATTAGTCTCAAAACATACCTTAAACTCCTCAAATGTCAAATTAGGAATAACTCGAGGATCACCTCCGCTGTCAACACCATATGTGTTATCTGGGAAAAGGGCCTGTATCAAGGTAAAAGACAAAATAATGAATGCACACAACTTAAGTTACAAAAGATGTCACAATTGGTACTTGAAATATCAAAAAGAAAAAGGAGAGGGATGAATACAAATAGAGAAAGAAATAAAATGAACTGGCCTGTTGAGCAGCCCGTCCAAGTATATTATCTGGTTGAGAGTAGACGCCCTTCATCTCATTAAACACAACACCTGGAAAAACAACAAGTAAATGCATTAGATTAAAGTCCATAAAACAATAGAATAGAAGAGTAATAGAATAGCAAACCTTTGTAAGTGATATCTTCAGAAGGATGATTGAGCTCATAGTGCCAACCCTCCTGTTGAAAAGTCTGAAGGTCGTCGACACATTTAGGAAAGAAAACAGCATCGAGGTAGACATCGACCAAATTATAAAAATCCTTGGTATTTGTGGATGCAACAGGGTAACATGTCCTATCAGGATAGGTGAATGCATTGAGGAAAGTGTGGAGGCTTCCTTTCAATAATTCAACAAAGGGTTCTTTGAGAGGATATTTTCTTGATCCACACAATACACTGTGTTCCAAAATGTGAGGGATACCAGTGGAATCATTGGGAGGAGTGCGGAAAACAATGCCAAAGACTTTATTCTCATCGTTGTTGGAAACAGACATGACTTGAGCACCGGTCTTGAGGTGCCTGAACAGCACAGCTTTTGATTTGCATTCTGAAATGAATTCCTCTGATACTTTCTCAAAACCCAATTCACGTGCAACGTCGTCCTTCACCAACTCACCACCACCACTAATATCTAACAAAACAAAATATTAATAGATTAAATTAAATTGCAATATATTAATTCATGAACGAAAGTAATAGAGAGAAAGAGAGACCTGGAGAAGAAACAAGAGATGCTCGTGAAGTGGAGAAATGATTCCGATTGCGGTTACGGAAGTAAAGGAGCGGAAGAGAAGAGGAAGAAGGAGGTAATCTGATAGAGGAGTGGCGGCGGCGGAGGAGGAGAGGGTTTCTGAGAATGGAAGATGTTGTTGTTGTTGTTGTTGTTGTTGTTGATATTGTCGAGGAGAAAGAGAAAGAAGAACACGAGCGACACAAATATCTGCTGCTGCTCGATAATGAACGAACAAGTGCCGCTCTTTCCATTTCGAACTTCAAACCTCAAAACCTCAAACCTACTTCTAAGACTCTTTCTCTTATCTCAAATTATACATTCATTCACTTCTCCTCCCACTCCATTCATTATATTACACTCCATCGTGTATCCATAACAGCTACAATTATTTTTTATTTTTTATTCCTTTAAAATTCTAAATATTTATTTATTTATTTAATCACCTTCAAACTATTCTCACTCTATTACAATATTTTTAATAACATGTCATTTAAATAAATAATGTGTTAAATTATAAAATTTTACGCCACATTATTTAAAATATGATAAATCGACGTTTCATTAATTAGTTCAATAGAAAAGTTGGGAGGAATTTTTGAGGAATTTTTATGAAAGTGATGAGAGAAAGAGAAAATGAAAATATGTTTGGTTCAAAAGAGGAGATGGTGTGCACTAATGATTTTGTGTTGGCTCCCTCCAATAAGTGCCAAATTTATTTAATTTTCTAATATATATATATATATATCACGTTAGTTATTAACTTGAATTGATTGAAAAAATATGACAAGTAATTGTATATATTTAGTTATTAGGATTTGAAATATGATAATGGTGACATTTGCATTTTTTGTGTATTAATAGGTTAAAGAGAGTGAGCAATCAAAGAGAAACCACAATACATTTTCGATACTGAAAAATTGGCTAAACGAATCTAAAATGGCTTAGCGAATTTAAGTCATAAAGAGTGTTGAATTTTGCAAGGTATAATTTGTCAAGTGAGCAGATATTTGGCGTAGCGAATTAAAGCGGCCTAAAACAATTAGCAATTTGTTCAAAAAAAAATTAGCAATTGCTTCAAAGTGAAAAAAAAATGATTCGCTAAGTGAGTCAGAAATTTGTTGACCAAAATTGCACTTTTTATTATGTTATAAAAGGGCAATTCATTTCAAATTTTGAGGGGAACTTCACAATTTTTGGAGTTTAAGAACCAAAGAAAAGATATATAGCGACCAAGAGAGGGAGATCAAGGGGGGAGAGGTTTGACGAATCATCTTCAACATTCAATATTTTTTTATTTCTTCATGTATTGTAAGGTTACCATGTCTATGTGCAACTAATTATATATATATATATATATATATATATATATATATATTATAGTTATTGCTGAGTAGTAATGTTTATTTTTGAATTTAATGCTTATTATGACTTATAAATCATGATATGATATTTGTTTTGAATAGTCATTGAAAAAAAAATTCAACTCTAAATTTTGGATAAACATCTATTGAATCTAAACTCGAAGAATTTATTTATGATTAACAGTTACAAATCGTTGGTTATTAATACAAGTGTCTTGGTTAACAGTTTGAACAATCGATATTTAAAAGATAGTTGACTTCTCATCTTTACCAAGGAATTAATAATGTGTGAATATCGACAATGATGATATTTGTGGCAATTGGAATATATATAACAAATCATTAAGATATATTAGCAAATAGTTAATGAAATATAATCCTAACTCTGTTATTTTTCTTTTCTTTCACTTATTATTTTCAATGTAATGAACAACAACCAAATCCTATTACTTAAAATAGTATTAGTTGTTGAGAGACACTCATTTCGCACAAAATACTTGTTTTTTGATGTGTTGAAAACTACAACATCACTCTCCTCCTAAAAATTGAATCAAATATAAAAAAATTTAAAAAACTACTTCACATTTTCTTCTCTCCATCTATCTACAACCGACCACACTCTTACTCACCATAATTTAGTTAATATAAATTTATATATATATATATATATATATATATATATATATTATAAGAGTATTTATGTCGTGACAAAATATTTATTTTTCTTTTTTTGGTTTTTACATTTTTTTTTTCACTTTCTATCTTATCAAACAACTAAAATAATCATTTGATTCTCTATTTTATTTCTTTTCTTTTTTTTAATTAACTGCACATTTCCCAGAACAGGTTAAACATAACCTTATGCATCAAATCAATTTGTTTGATCAACGATTCCTTATATTTTACCATCTTCTTTCAATAAAATTGATTTGTTTTTCCTTTAGGTTGATTGAAGTTAGCGTGTTGGAATACTTTATTATGCAATACAGATTTTAATTAACTAAGTATTATTCATACATATTTAGGTTTTTCGTCCTAGTGCGACATTTCATTTCTCATCTTAGTGTTGAGTATGTTTGGTTAGCATTAACTTCAATCAAGTGCATACTTAAATTCAATCAATGAACGTTACAATTATGAATGTATGTTTATTTTTTACACTTCAATTTTGTCACATTTGTATACTTTGTCATTATTGTAGGTATGGCAACGGGGCGGGACGGAGGCGGATTTCACCTCCTCCACACCCGCACCCAACTAGTCGGGAAAAATCTGCATCCGCCCCCGTTTTATAGCGGGTGTAAAATTTAAACACTCATTCCCGTCCGCAATGGGTCTCGGTTTTCTCGCCCGCACCCACACCCACTCATATATATATATATATATATATAATTATAAATTTAAAAATCATATTTATTATAAGAAAATAATAATTATTAAATAATAATAAAATTAAAAAATATTTTATATAGAGATAAAATTATACTTTTTAATATTTTAAAAAATATTAAATATATTAAATATGTATATGTATATAAAATTTACAAAATTATAATAATAATACTTGCGGGGTGGGTTCGGGTGCGGAGTGGATATCACCACCCCAAACCCGCCCCCGAATTTTAATGTTGAGAAAAATCTGCACCCGCACCCAATTAAAGCGGGTTTTCTCTGCCCAAATCAAACGGGTTCGAGTGGGTACCAACGGGTGCGGATTTTATTGTCATCCCTAGTTGTGAGTTGTTTGCATATTCATTTTTTCCGGTTATAGAAATTTTGAATTGTATTGTGAAGTAACAATATCAATTTACAAGAAAGGGGGTTTGAATTGTAAATGCACATTTTAAAAATTCCTGTTAAAAACTTAAGAAAATAACTCAAGATTGATCTTGGTTGTGAAAACAGAAAACGGAGAACGTTCTTAGTTTTAACCAGAAAACAGAGAACGTTCTTGGTTAGTTAAAATCAGTAATTCAGTTTATGTAATTAACTTTATAATCAATCAAACTGAAAGTAAAAAGATGAGGGAAGAGATACCACACAATGATATATCCTGGTTCACCCAACTCGGGTTACGTCCAGTCCTCACACTGTGAGATTTTCCACTAAGTGTTTAAAACAAAGAACCTTCTTGATTTTACAACATCTAGTCTAGATCAACCTTGATCTGTTTCAATCTCTATTACTTTCCATCCAGAAAGCAACAACAACACTTATCTAACTTTGATAGGATTTCAATGCAATCTAAATAAACTATAAAGAAACTCTTATAGTTTGAGTTTTTACAATAAGATTGTTTTTGATAGAATCTGAGATTTCTCAACTCTTGTTTGAGATTTGATTCTTTACAAAGAATTCAGTAATAATTAAGCAATCTGATATAAGAATTTAGAACTGCTTCTTCTTTGCAAAATTTGAGAACTTCGAGTATGTGTATGTGATTAATTTGTGGAATTTTACAGCAATTGAATGTCTTGCTTTATTTCTGGATATTGGCATTCTATTTATAGGCTTTAGAAGCATTTAATGGAAGTCAAAAGAGCTGTTGGTAGTGCTCTGCATTTTTTTTACTAAAACCAATATTTCAGAATAAAAATAATCCAACTATGAATTTGATATAAAATTGCTTTTTGACTTTTATGGTACAACTTTAAATCAGTTTTGTCTTCTAGTTAAAAAGCCTTTGAATTTTCTCCCTTGATCTTGAATGATACAGTCTCGATCTTGAGTCTTGAATGTAGCCAGAGGAGTTTAGAGAGGAATTATAAGCCATTGCAGAAGAGAATAAACTGTTTCTGAAGTTATGCAGAAAACGGAGATTGATTATCAATCTGGATTTGTCAATTTGATCTTTTTGGAGATTTGATGATCAATCTGGAGCTCCTGTTTTAATCATTCTGGATGTCCTTTGCAATGTCTTATCATATATCAAGGTTGATCAAACTTTCTTGACAGTTTGATTTTACAGTTAGAAATTGTTCTTATTTTTTATTGTTTTTGAGTCCTTTTATTTTAGTGATCAGATAACCTTTTTGAGCTGGGATGAATCCTACTTGTTCCTTGCCATGTACTGATTCTATTTGAATAAATTTTCGAGGCAAAATATTTGTTAAAGAGGTAGAAAAAGATTGGTCAATATACTTTGATGATCATTTTTGAAACAGGAGATCAATATCTGTTTTAATGTTCTTGTTGTTGTCTTTTCTGCTTCACTTGATTCTGTTCTTTATTAAATTCACTCAAAAGCACAAATTAAATTAACATAACATTTATAATCATAATTGACATTCTTAATTAACTTTTTGTTTGTTTTCATCAAAATATTAAATTAAGATTTTGTCTCAACATATTGTTCTAGATCGATGTAATTTCTACTAATTTAAATGAATGAATATCGTTTTTTAGTATAAAAAAAATGAAATGGATTTTACAAAATCACTTTAGTTAACATTATTTTAACATCTAATTCAAATAATAATACCAACTAAGACAAAACAATTTTTATTTTTAAGCAATCAATTGTTAAATACTTGAACTTAACTAATACCAACGTGTCTTCTAGATACTTCGATTTTTTCATAAAGTGACGTATTGGTCCCTCTAAAATTGACGTAACAAATTTATCTTTGAAAAAGGTTTCCATTGTCCTAATGATCTGATATAGAAGATCATGCAGATGGCTACAAAGATTGATTGAGGTTGACACAATATTTCTTTGGGATGATATAAACTGTAGGAAATTGTATATGTGGGTTGGAAATGTCCCCCAGAGAACTGAATCCAACTAAAGTGTGATGGAGCAAGCCTATAGACCTTGCATGATATGGGTATTTGCTTTGTGGCCTAAATAGTCGTTGGCATAAAGACTTTACGCAAAAGTTCAGAGCGTGTATTATCATCCATACTTAATTATGGAGCAAGTAAACAGACATGAATATGGCTTGAAGAGAGAGGATTAACAATCTCACAGTAGAGATTGACTCAACTTCTAATTGATATGCTTACATGAAAAGTTAAGATAAATGACAACACTCCCATATTAACTCAACATTCAAAGTGGGAAGACAATAGAAACATTGATTGATTAGTTAACTTTAGTTTACAAGATCTCATAATATAATTATTCTAGAGACTACCTCTAAAGAACTTTAACACAACCTTTTTGATAACATATTCAAGACTTGCATGCTTAAGAATGTTGGTGTAATTTCTTAGTTTTTGTTTCTAGTTGGACGTTGATTCTCTTTTTTCATAAAAAAATAAAATGAATGGCTTACAATAGATCATTATAATTTTATATATTTTAAATATGTTTGATAATATCTTTCATAATCAGTATTCTTCTGTAATCAATTATATGTTACAATATCAAGAATTATTTAAGAAAAAATTTGAAAATATATATAACTAACAAGGAAGGCAAAGATATTTATAGTAGGTAATGTTGACAATATATTAATTCCTGTTGACTATTAAGCATTAAACTAATTATTTGCATTACTTGGCATATACCACAAGAGTAAAATATTTTACACCGTCGATAAATCAGAATTATTTATATCTATGACTTTAGAAATAATTATTATTAAGGTCAAATATTTTTCAATTATTCAACAGTTAAAACTGTAAAAAATATTTACAATGAATATATATAAATTAAATTATTATATCATATTATATATTACTTTTCAAAGCATCACATATGTTTGCATGTCAAGATATGATGGGACACACATGTATACATTTTTTAACATAATCAATGAATAGTCTATACACTACAAAATACAGACATGTAAGCAATTTAATTAACATGAAAGCAATCATTTTTTTTCTTCCAATAACACGCATTTATTGATTTTTTTCACTATAGTATGAAGTATCAAACTGTTATCATTAGACTCTTGCTTGGTCAAGAAATTAAGTTCCACTTACAATTTATTTATTTGAAAAAAACAACCTCTCTCAAATATACAATAGAAGTGAAACATGTAAAGAAGCTTATCCTAAACTTGTTCTTTCACTTTTTAAGTTTATTCCATAAGCTTCTGTAAAACCCTCCAATATCGCATGCAAGAAGGGTTGATGTGAATAGCCCTAATAACCCATCTCTGAGGACTTTCAGAGGACTCCATGCTAGATATAGTAATTGGCCCAAGTTTCAACTGTCTTGCAAGCAAATGCATTTGAAAATAGACCTCTGCAGGCCTCATTTCTACACAAGTAACAGACATTCATCCAGAGTTTAGCAATTATTGAGTAATAAAAAACTAATATCAATTATTGCATGAGATTCTGCTGATTTGTTGGGAATCCACTGATAAATCACAGAGCACTCCAACTCAACCTTGAAAATACTGGTTAATAGTTTGATTAATTTGAATCAGTTGAAACAAATAATCCGGCAAAATTGGCTCAACTAACTCCCGCCCCCGACATGCAATGATAATGACACTTTTATATGGAATACGGAAACAAAAACTGAATTATATTTAGCTCTTCCATTCTTCACAACTTAAAATTATAATTTTCAGAAAAAGCATAGAAATCAAACCTGATGGCCAATTATACCATTCAAGGCGAAGGTTTCTGTCCCATCTCCCCTTAAAACCGAGGCTTCCTTCCGCCTGAGCCAACAATATTGAGGCAAAAGGCAAGGGAATCAATGAAAGTTCTTGAACTTTGGTAAGGCTCTCAACAGCCCGTGATAGGTATTGAGGATCACTGCACTGCCTGACAAGCTCCATACATATGGCACCTGACATATAACAATATGAATTTATGGAGATTAATAACTAAAAAATTTATCCTTGATGCAAAGGAGGTAGAGATGAGGGAAGAAAAGGATTCAGAGACAACTAACTGCCAACTGATGGTATCTATTCACACAAAAAAAAAAAGATCAATGAGTTTTATTTTAATAAAATGATTAAAAAGATACATTTTTCGGATTTGGGGGCAACAAATAAGTCAATACTAAAAACACTTGTCAAACAATATCAATAAACACGACTTAATAACAATTATCATACTGTATGATCATTAAATACCAGATAAATTCTTCTATAGCATAGCATACCCTTAACATCTCTTCCTATCCTCTAAAAAACGATGTTGCTACCTTTGGTGCCAATCTTTTGGTCTAATGTTCAAATTTAAGTAATTGGCCGAGTATTTCAAGTGGTAACATGGTACTATGTAGAATTCATGCAAGACAATTTTTGTAAGCTCTCAGCCAAAAGCAAGTACATACCATGACATAGAAAGAGGCAGCTTTCAAAACCTGCCAACGAACAAGCCTCTGCCATGAACTGCTCTGCTGAGACTAGATCCCTTTTTTGCAACCAATTCATTCCTCTTACGAAGTTATATACAGCCATCCACATATTCCATGAACTTCCGTCCCTTCTGATGCATTTTTCAAAGTTCAAGTCTATGGCATTTGAATCGATTTGCAGTTCATATTGGCATTCCATAAGTTTGAGACAGATCCAACCAATATGGGAATCCGTCCTGAGCTCCAAACACTTTGAATACTCTTCCATAAAATTAAGATGATTGTCTTTCATGGCATACAAACGGCACAATAGTAGATGTGCAAAGAATAAATAACCATCAGGAAGCACAAGTTGAGAAGCCTTTTTGGCATGGGTGATACAGCTCATGTGAATTCCACATTGTAAACTGATCTCAGAAGCACAAAGTAGAAGTTGGAAGTGTCTATATTGATACTTCATTTCTGTCTTGCTATGCAATTCATTTGAAAGAGCAGCTTGAATTAGACGATTTAGTATACTGCAGAGATGATGAGGAAATTTTTGTTCACGTGCTTTCTGAAGATAGTTAAGAACAAGCAAGTAACGGGCATCATGATTCCATGGTTTCTGATGAATGTATCTGCAAATTGGAGGGGAGAAATGTAATATGATTATCCTAGAGGTCCTGGGGATACTCGTGCTTTGATATATTGAAATAGAAAGCTCTAGAGTCTACTCAAATTTGACGGGAAAGAATTTTACTTTCTTTATTTAACAATAAACAATTTGACCTATCTTGAAGGAATTTGAAACAGTAACAATCAGGAATCAAATTTTTGGGGCACTTATAGGTGACAAATAAAAAAAAAGGAAGTAAAAGTAGTACTTCTGTAGGAAGTTGATAGCTCGTGGATGACCAGAACACTTCTTTGAACAAGTTGGAAAAGTAAACTTTGTAATGTTGTCAGTGGCATCGCAAGCGGCATAGCAAGCAACTGCTCCAGCACCATAAATATCATAAGCTGATTTTAAACCTTCTTGATCAGACAAATCAGGATGGTCCAGTTTACAACACCTAGTTGCTACATGGCCATTATTTAACTCTTCACAGAATAGCAAGAGATAACCAAGAAGGTTCCTGTCCCAAGTGAAATGTGCAACAGAAAGGAAGTTAGCAAAATCTACACAACGCTTGCAAGATAAAAAATGCATCACTAAAAATGTGGGGCAGAAAAACTTATTTCCTAATACTTGGGAAGGTAAGGTATTATTACCTTCCCAAGTATGAAAATAAAAGATAAAAACTTTTTAATACACTTGAGTGAGAAACGCACTCAGCATAATACTATTTATATACAAGATGAATACAATTCACAAGAAGAGAAACTAAAGTATTATTTCCTATGATTCAATGAATATATCTGAAAGTCTGAAACACTACACCGCATCACTTTTATGAATGAGTCTAAGACTCCAGCAATCTCTGAACAATCTGTAAGTCCCTGTGCCAGCTCTAAACATGGAAACAAAGAAAGAGTCTTCTTCCACAGTGGAGAATGGTACAACCATCACCAGTCCCATTGAAGGAACAACACCAACTCTTCCAATCACATGCTATAAAAATGGTCAGAATCATCCAATGGGAGAGGTCAGTGCACATTTTTCTCAAAGGAAAAGGAAAAGAGGGATATATCATGGGAAAATCTGCTAATGCATAAGAAGGGAGATCCATTCCTGGAAAATGGCAATATGAGAACAGGTTGGTCAAGTCATGGCTCCTAAATATTATGACAAATGGCATTGGAGAAAACTTCATGTATTATGGATAGAGCCCAAGAATTATGGGAAGCTGTAAAGGAAACCTACTCAAATATAGATAACACCTTTGCCATCTTTGAAATCAAAAGTACTCTCTTATGGTCTTAAACAAGGTGAACACTCAAACACCAAGTATTTCAATATTCTAAGTAGGCATTGGAAGCAGCTATACATTTATGAAGCTATTGGGTGGAAATGTCTAGAAGGTAAGAACAATAAAAGGATTTGGTGAACCAAGACAGGATCTAAATGTTCCTCCTTGGCTTCAACAAGGGTCCTTGATGAAGTACAAGGAAGAATTATTGGAATCAAACCACTTGCTAACTTAAGTGAAGTGTGTTCAACCGTGAGAAGGGAAGAAAGTATTAGAAAATTCATGCTAGGAGAATCTAGTTGTGCCCCTGTTGCAGAAAAAGGACCTCAAGTTCCTCCTATGCCAAGGAAGAATCGCCCATTGGGTGAATACTGTAAGAAACCGGGCCACACCAAAGAAACCTATTGTTGTAAAGCCAAAAAAATTCAGCAACACAAGGGATACCAGAGGCTACACTTCCAGAATCACTACTCAAAATGGATAAACCAGTTCAACCCCATTCAACAAAGAGCAAATGGAGGTTTTGCAGCAACTTTTTCAGCAAATCATGATGAGTACAAGGAATAATGTTGGTACAGAACTATGGTCCACAACAATTAATATGGTGTATTTTTTATTGGCTGTCAAAATCCACAATTAATAACACTAATTAGGGGACACTCATTGAGTATATTTTGATAATTTGGGAAGTGAAAGGAGATTTCTTTTATGAATGGGAAACCCTTAGGAAAAGTCCATTCCCTTCTTCTATTTAGATTTCAATAACACACCTCTACTATTTTGGTTCTTTCTACCTTGTTGTCCATCACTTTGAGTTCCAAACATAACTTTTCTCTCTTTTCCTTCTTTCCTAACACCTTACACTGCTCAACCTATAATGTAATTCCTTATTAAGGACCAAAATAAAAATTAGGCAACTATATTGTTAATTTAAACTAACAATAAGTTAAAACAAATTAGTTTTATTGTGTAGGAATATTGTCAAAGAAAAACTACCTTATCAAATTACAGTTAGGGACCATGTGCAGTGCTTTCCTGAGGTAGACAATTCCACTTTTAATGTCAAGGCAGCAATCAGATTTATTTTTCACCTGTCAAAACCATACCATAAGATTTTTCCATCTCAGTCTTCATTTTAAAGCATTTTTTGGGAGAAATGGAATTATGGAGAAGACGCGAGGAATCAAAATCAAGAGGCTGAAAAGTACCAGTTTCCCAAGTGCTATTAAAATGTGCATCCTAGAAATTTCTTCTTGAGATTTGAGGAAATTTCGAGTACTTGAGACAACCAATCCAAGACGATTTTGTCGATCAAGAGCATTGATAGCTGACATAACAAAACTAACTTTTGAACTCTGAAATAGCTCTTCTGGCATCTTCACAATGCTAGTGATAACTGCATCCAGTCCACATATGAAGTACACTAATCTACTGATGAAACAAATAGATGCCGCAACAAATGTTTTTTTCATCGAAGAAAGACTTTCAGCAAGACTCCTAGCTACAGAGAGAGCCAAATCATTTTCACCATGTTGCCATAACGAGAAAGCATATACATGCAAACCTTCTTCATCAAGCGCCCCTTGAACAACATACAATACAAATGTGTTATCAAGACGACAAAAAAATTACATTAATTTTCACACCATTGTCAGAAAAAAAATGTCCATGCGAAAATCACACGCGATATAACACATAAGTAAAGCATCCGCAAATCATGTTTTACATGTGGCAGCTCACATTAAAACACAACTTTTATTAGTTAACAAGTCATTCTCATGAGTTATGCGCAAAAATCAGTTAGAAAACTTGGACTAACAAGGATAATTTTATTAACATGGATTGAACATTCAATCCTAACAATAAGGCTTTTATATTTTGAAATAAAAAAACACTACAACAAAACAACAACCATGCCTTATCCTACTAAGTAGCATTGGCTACATGAATCAAACAACACCATCATATACTATCATATATCATATCTCTATCCAACTTGTTGAATGAGAGAAAGTGAGAGAGACATATGTTGAAACCATGTGTTTGAACTAGACAGTAGAGTCAACTTTATATAGACTCAAGGTAATAAATATGAGGAGATATCACTCCTATTTACATCATATGATAAGCAGTAAATACCTGTTAAATATTATATTAGAATATAAATAATTAGATTAGATGGGTTGTAAGTATTCTAACCCGTTAGTATTACTGTAAATTAGGGTTATTTAATACCCTTTATCTATATAAAGAAATTCCGTTGTCTAGTTGAACCACACGGATTATTCAATATGTCTCTCAATACTCTTTATATTCAACATAGTATCTAGAGCCAATTGAGAGACAACCCTAATCGTCAACTACCCAGTCGACCCACTGTTTCCGTTGAATATTTTTTTTCGGCAAACCATGTTCTCAACTCCGGTTTCCTCTCTCTGTCGTTGATACGCTGATTCCTCAATTTTTGTTCAGCCGTTCACGCTCTACCGTCGTTGCCGTCACTGTTTCTGACGAGTTTTTTTAACGAACGACCACTCCAACAGTGTCGTACACCCCAGAACGGCCAAACCATTCCGCCGCGTCATCAGCAACCCACTCACGCGCGTGAGATCCACGCGGCGCCTACTGCCACCGTGCGTGACGGCGCGTCCGGCAGCCGTTCACGATGTCACTTCTTCCACTGCACTCGCCTCAGCCTCTTGCTTCCATATCTGCTCTCAGTTTTTTAGTTTCGAGTTACGAATATACAAGTTTCAGTTCAAACAACCCCTGTTTTCTCGGAACCGGCGCGTTCTCTGACAATATTTGCTGACCATGGCGTCTCAGTCTGAAACAAAGAGCATCCTCACCAACTACATCACTTCTCTTCTCTTTGTTGAAAAATTGAATGGATCAAATTATGATAGTTGGGCTGCCGACATCAAACTATGGCTACGTGGTCAAGGTTACGAGGACAATCTCACCCAAAACCCTGAAAAGGTGAGTGTGACTAAAACATCCAAATGGAGTCAAATTGATGCTCAGTTGTGTAGTGTCATTTAATCTACACTTCATCCAGATGTTAAACCAATTTTTCGTCCGCATCTCACGTGTGAATCGGTTTGAAGTCAAGCAAAGGCACTCTATACTAACGACACACAACGCCTCTATTGAGTTTGTCACCGTTTGTTGAATATCATTACTCCGAAGTCATTCAATGGCTCTATTTCTGCATATCTTGGCATTGTTCATAGTGCACTTCATGACTTTAATGAACTTCTCCCTCCTACTACAAGTAATCCGGTTGAAGAGAATAAGGAGTTGGATCAACGCATCACCTTTTTCATGCTTCTTGCACTCTATAGCCTACCCCAAGAGTACTCTGCAACTCGTGATCAAATTTTGGGGTCTGTTATTGTTCTGGATGTGGAGTTTGTTACCGCTTGTTGAATATCATTATTCCGAAGTCCTTCGATGACTCTATTTCTCCCTCTTGCTGCAAGTAATCCAGTTGAATAGAATAAGGAGTTGGATCAACGCAACACCTTCTTCATGCTTCTTGCACTCTATATCAAATTTTGGGGTATGCTATTGTTTTGGATATGTCTACTGCTAACCTTAGCGATCCTCCTTCGAATATCAGCAAAACATCCAGTTGAGCAGTCTATTACTTCAATTCCAGGTGACACTGTTGCCCTTGCATCTCAGGGATATAATCAACATCGTTCTCGTAGAGGACCATCCAACTCTAAGCCTCGTCCCAAATGTTAGCATTGTCATCAGCTTGGACACACAATTGATCGCTGTTGGAAGTTACATGGTAAGCCTTCACCTTCGATAAATGCAACCCAACTTGATCCTTCTGCCACTATTCAGACTACATCATCTCAACAAGGTTCCCCGACAAACTGAAGATTTTCTCTGATGGATTCAGTCATCCGAACTCTAGTTCTCCTACTTCGGTTGCACACACTGGTAACTCATTTGTTTACCTCTCTCACCCATCTTCCCTCGGCCATTGGGTTCTTGATTCTGGCGCGTCTAAACATGTTACTGGTAATAAAGGTCTCTTTTCTTCTCTCTCAACATCTGGTTTTTTACCTACTATAACTTCTGTCATTAGTACTCAAACCCGGTCTCAAGAAGTTGGCATTGTCCACATTCTCCCTTCTATCTCAGTTGCATCTGTTCTCTATGTATCTGGATGCCCTCTTTAATTTACTTTCAGTTAGTCGCTTAACTCGGTCTCATAATTGTATTATTTTCACTAATGATAATGTTACCTTTGTCACAAGGCCTCTATTACCTTTCTACAACTTCCAAGACGTGCTTTGCCATAGAGTCCCTCCATACTATCCATGTTCAGATAGGACACCCAAGTCTTACCAAACTACAAAAACTAGTGTCTGGTTTGTCTAAGTTGTCTACTTTACATTGTGAGCCGTGTCAGTTAGAGAAACACACCCGTATTAATTTTCCCGATCGAGTCAATAAAAGAGTATCCTCTCCCTTTGCTTTAGTTCACTCTGATGTTTGGAGTCCTCTCGTATTGTGTCTACTTTAGAGTCTAAGTATTTTGTTATTTTTATTGATGATTATTTTCGTTTTACGTGGTTATTTTTAACGAAAAATAGAATTGAATTGTTTTCCATCTTTTGAACAATTTTATGAAGAAATTAAAACTCAATTTGCAGTTTCCATTCGTACCTTAAGAAGTGATAATGCTCAGGAATATGTGTCCCATCAATTTCAAAATTTTATGGTTTTCAACGGTATTATACACCAAACATCATGTCCTCATACACCTCAGCAAAACAGGGTAGCAGAACACAAAAATCGGCATCTCATTGAAACCACACGAACCTTACTTCTCCATGGCAATGTTCCATTCTGTTTTTGGGGGGGTGCAGTCTTAACGGCGTGCTACCTTATCAATCGTATGCTATCTTCTGTCCTTGATGACAATATCCCACATTCGGTCTTCTTTCTCCATACCCCTCTTCACCCACTACCACCTTGTGTCCACGTGTTTTGTTCACAATTTATCTCCTGGTTTGGCCAAATTGTCAGCTCGGTCACTTAAGTGTGTCTTTCTCGGTTATCATCGGTCCCAAAAGGGCTATCGTTGTTATTCTCCCACATTACACCGCTACATTACATCAGCTGATGTTACCTTTTTCGAGTATGTACAATATTTTAAACCTACCCATATAACTATTGAGCCCTATTAGGACATTAATCTTGAATCTCCTTTACATTACACTTGCTTGTCCTCCTTGTCTTCTGTTTCTATTCCTAAAACTACAGGTGAAGCATTATCCCACCTTGAGTGGAGGCAAGCAATGTTTGATAAGATGAGTGTTGTACAAAGCAGTGGTACTTGGAAATCGGTTCTTTTACCTCATGGGAAGTCGTTAGTCGGGCGTCGTTGGCTTTATATAGTGAAAGTTGGTTTTGATGGTAAGATTGATCGATTTAAGGCTCGTTCGGTAGCCAAGGGATCAGTGGCAGATCTTGCACAAAATATTTGGGGAAGCTAGGGAGCAAGAAGTATTAATTGAAATATTATAATTGAAATTTAAATATTATAATTGAAATTTTTAAAAATCATATAGTTTTGTTTTAGTATCACGCAATTCATACATTTTCACAAGTCACAATTTTCACAAATCAGACAATTTTCACAAATCACACAATTTACACAATTCAATCAAATAAAATATATCCATTTTATAATTTTCATCTTTGTTAACAAATTTCTGTTGAAAAATGCATCAATTTTTTTATGTTTAAATACCGTGTCACTCCTAAAAAAATACATATATTAATTAAAATAATTCACAATTAAAAAATAGTATCACACTATATTATATATTAATGGTTAACATAAAAAAGCTTGTTAATAGTTAATAATTGAGTTGTTAATTAGGATGTTAGAGTTTGTTGGTTCGAAATTAGTTATTTTATCCTTCTATATCACATAGTTTATGTATATATAGAGGTTGTTGTATTAATTTTATTATATTTTAATAGTATAAATTCTAAGAGAGAGAGTACAAAGCAAATACAAGAAAATTACATAAGTAGAGAAGAGAGAGGCGAAAATTACTAAACCAAATAGTTTAAGGATATTTTAATATTTTAGGACTCGCCTCATAGCTATTGACTGGGTACATTGTTTATTCATGAAAGGTGGCAGTTGCAAAGATACCTTCGTCGATTGGGAAAATTGTGTCAAAGAGGCCGAAGACCTCGTTGAAAAGTGCTCTCAGGTAACCGCGCATTTGAAGCAGTGTATGGATGCACATTCTGATTACTACAAACCTATTCTTAGGGCTGAAGAACAAGTTGTTATCGAAATGGAGAAAGAAAGGCAAGATTCAGCTAACAACAATAATGGCGAATCAACAAGGTACTAGCGATTATGGCCCATCTGTTCCCCCACCTAATGACCCAGTGATTCTACACCTGTCACTCAAACACTCTCTCCTCCTATTGACACAACGTCTAGGCAGTGATGGTACAACACTCCCCCTCAAGCTAAAGTTTAACTTTAGCTTGCTACAAGAAAACAATGTTTTGCTCCACAAAATAATAAAAAAAGATGGAAAGGCAACTCAGGGATGCATTTGAAGATGGAGAGAATTGTTATAAATATAGCCTAGCCCGATAGCCTGATTGATCATCAGTCTGAGAGAAATTAATGGCAAGCAATTGAACAAAGCAAACTTTGTTCTTCTAAAAGACTGCATTTGGAAGCTTCAAACCAATAGTATCGGAGACTCAAAATATTTAAACTTGAATATGCTTCAAGGAGAGAGCGGCATGATCCAGGGAGATAAAGGCATGACTAGTACATCACATCACAAAAAGACCTGCAGGGGGGCCGGAGACAGGTGCATGCATTCTCATGCACGAATTTGGTGGAGGCACATAAGATCCATACATAGAGAAGATGGACGCGCGTGACAACGTGTGCAATGTTGGTTGGCGACGGTAAAGGTGTATCCTACTCTATTTGTTGTTGTTCTTTCTACTGGAGATGAACATGTAGAGCCATCTACTTGGCATCTAAGTCGTGGTCAGGTCAGGGACTAATCGTGCCATGCTGCTGGCAGCTGCAGTACAGCATCACTGCAAAGTTGTGGACTGTGGTATCGCTAAGGATGATGAAGAATGTCAAGGAAGAATCTTGGATAAGGTTTTTGCTTCTGGAATTATCATTCTTCTAATTGGAAATCCTGTCAGCTCTTCAGTTTGTTTTCATCTCTCTGTGGTCCTGTTATACGTCAGGTTGCGGGGTGGGTAAATCCTCATCATCTTAGAGTGCAAGCTTGACTTCAACAGCCCATAAAGACATATCCCTTTTGACCAGAATATCATCGTGCCACTGTTATGTGAACCGACAACGATGGATCAGGCATCCCTGGTTTTGTCGCCGAGAGCACTGGTCACCAGTGGAGCAGTCAACTACTTAGTATGAAGTCAGGTAATGCCTTATTGGAGTTTCCAGCAACAGACAGTGTTGTATCTGCTAGGACCCATGTTGCAGCTATCATAATTTCTAACCTAAGACCCGTGGCTTTTGGCAAGAAGCATATATCATCATAATCAACCTTTGCTTTGCCAGCAATTAAATCAGATAAAATAACTATAGATTCTTATAGGGTGCTGACGTCAGAGTGGCTATTCTTACAGTAAGTGATACAGTTGCTATGGGGGTTGGCCCAGATCGAAGAACCTATACCTGATGGCGCTGATGCAGTTGTTCAAGTTGAAGATGCTGAAAAGTCAACAATTGTGAAGATGAGTCTCCACGGGTTAGAATATTGGTCACAACTACTCAATGCAATGATATATGACCAGTGGGAGTTGATATTAAGAAAGATGCAGTGGTCTTAACATCTGGAGAAATATTAGGTGCTTCTGAGATTGGCTTGCTTGATACAGTTGGTGTAACCTAAACATTGAAAGAGCAGTGCCATGAGCTTCTTGCTGCCAAGCAGGATTTGTTGCAGCATATGAAATCATTTGTTGGCATTCCTTTTACCGATGAAGATGACGCTGCATTCACTAACTTCAAACGGGTGATTGATGTTCTCAATTAATCTTTCTAATATTTCTCAGTGCCTCAAAGCTGCGACGATGATTTCAGCGAAAAAAAGGAAACACAAAGTACCGATTTAACTCCGTCGGACACAACAAAACTGCAAACGTTGAATACCCCGAAGCCAATTTCGGTAATCAAAGAAGAGTTAATGGAAACGGAACGTCATGGCATCGACAAGTCACTTTCTGTTGGTGTTTTACCTATGCCGATGCCGTTAATAGTACCGGCGGCGAAGAAACCATCAAAAGACCGTCACACGAAGGTGGAAGGTTGTAGTCGGAGAATCCGAATGCCAGCAACATGTGTCGCAGAATATTCCAACTAACACAGGAGCTTGGCCATAAATCCGACGGAGAAACAATACAGTGGTAGCTAGAATAAGCCGAACCTTCAATTATAGAAGCAACCAGAACCGAAACAGTTTCGGCCATCGTCGTTTCAGTCGGCGATACGTTAAAGATTCCAACTTCATCTCTGGCGAGACCAGACGGTGAAGAAGCTCTGAAGAAACGAAGGAGAAGAGCATTAAACAGTGAATTTATTGACGTGAATGAACAAGTTTCAATGTGTTCAGGGTTAGCACCAATTGCACAAACTGCATACAGCGGTGGTGCTAGTGGAATAGTCCCTTTATGGCCTGTGGTAAGTAGCGGTAGTTCAAATGCAACAGGACCGTTTTTTATGTTCCAAAATTCAACAACGAATCAGCCACAATTTTGGGCTATTCCTGCAGCACCGTTTTTTAATGTTCAAAATAGACCCATTTCAGATTTTGTTTCTGCTATGCATATGCAACAACCTTTGAATGTTGCTTCGGCTTTTGGAAATACTAATTGTTCGTCTACTTTGGCTCCTAATTTGAGCTTAGCAAATACTACTACAACTACTTGTTCTTCTGCTGCTACTTCTTCATCTTCATCTCAGATGCTAAGGGATTTCTCTTTGGAAATTTATCATAAGAAAGAGCTTCAATTTATCTTCAAATTTAGAACCACCCCCTACTTCAAATTAAAAGCTCCTTAGGGAAAGTGGTGCTTTTGAGGGAAGCTGTAGCGTTGTGGTTGGTTGCTAGAAAGGCAGCCGGAGTTGATGGTGACAAATGACTGTATGAAGCCAAAAAATTGAAATACTGAAAAAAGTGGTGTTGCCGGCGCCATTTGCCACCGCCGGCAGTGGTAGTGAAGCACAAAGACAAATCATAAAATCAGATTCTGCTCTGATACCATGTCAAGAATTAGAATAAAATTATATTTATTGGTAATACATTAGATATATTTATACTAGATTACTAAACAACCAAATCCTATTAGTACTCGTATATAACTAAATCCTTATTATTACTCCTATTCAACTGAATCCCTATATTGAGGGATATTAAACAGAAACAGATTTTGACAAATTACAATGACACATTCTCACATGTTGCCAAAATGGCATTTGTCAAACTATTTTTCTCCATTGCAACAATTCGACATTTGCCTCTCCATCAGCTTGACATTAAAAATGACTTTTTGCATGGTGATCTTGAAGAGGAAGTTTATATGGAGCAACCACCTGGGTTCGTTGCTCAGGGGGAGTCTTCCAACATGATTTGTCGGCTACACAAGTCCCTTTATGGTCAAAAACAGTCTCCGAGAGCTTGGTTTGGCAGACTCAGCTTGGTAGTACAAGAATTTGGTATAATCCATAGTGAAGCCGATCACTCTGTATTTTATCATCACTTAGCCCAAGGGTGCATCTATCTTATTGTTTGCGTGGATGACATTGTTATAACTGGTAGTGATGAGCATGGAATACTCCACTTAAAACATCTCTCAAATAAATTTTAGATTAAAGACCTTGGTAAACTCCGTTATTTTTTGGGTATTGAAGTAGCCCAATCCAAGGATGGCCTTGTAATTTCACAAAGAAAATATGTTATGGATATTCTTTAAGAAACGGGCCTATTAACTGCCAAGTCAGTTGATACTCTTTATGGATCCAAATGTCAAACTCCTACCCAATGAGGGGAGTCTCTATCAGATTCAGGAAGATATAGGAGATTGGTTGGAAAATTAAACTTTCTCACAGTCACTCGTCCTGACATTTCCTTTGTTGTCAGTGTGGTAAGTCGGTTCTTAAATTCTCTTTGCCAAGAACATATGGATGTTGTAATTCGAATTCTTAAATAAATCAAAAGTGCACCTGAAAAAGGTCTCATTTATGAAGATAGAGGACATACTCAGATAATTGACTACTCATATGTCGATTGGGCAGGCTCACCCATAGATAGACGATCAACTTTTGGGTATTGTGTACTTATCGGAGGAAATTTAATATCTTGGAAGAGTAAGAAACAAAATGTTGTTGCATGATCCAGCGCTGAGGCAGAATACAGGGCCATGGCACTAGTAACCTGTGAACTCATTTGGCTGAAACAGTTACTAAAAGAACTTCAATTTGAAGAGATCAGCACAATGACACTAATATGTGATAATCAAGCTACATTGCACATTGCCTCGAATCCTGTTTTTCATGAGAGGACCAAGAATATTGAGATTGACTGTCATTTTGTTAGAGAAAAGATTGAATCGGGTGACATCATCATTAGCTTTGTCAAATCTAATGATTAGTTAGCATATGTGTTTACAAAGTCATTGCGAGGTTCTAGAATTAGTTATATATGTAACAAGTTAGGTGCATTTGATTTATATGCTCCAGCTTGAGGGGGAGTGTTAGATATTATATTATAATATAAATAATTAGATTAGATGCGATGTAAGTATTCTGACCCGTTAGTATTACTGTAAATTAGGGTTGTTTAATACCCTTTGTCTATATAAAGAAATTTCATTGTGTAGTTGAAACACGCGGGTTATTCAATATGTCTCTCAATACTCTTTATATTCAACAATACCAAAGATCATAAATGTATTTTCAACACAGCTCATCAATCACTAGGTCTTTCTTAACAGTTTCTTATAAGTTATCAAAGTC
This sequence comes from Cicer judaicum, assembly GCA_037974835.1. Lineage (NCBI taxonomy): Eukaryota > Viridiplantae > Streptophyta > Magnoliopsida > Fabales > Fabaceae > Cicer > Cicer judaicum. The sequence goes on from JBBPBS010000738.1 coordinate 16,232,219, forward strand.
TTCCTCTAGCGATTTAACTACCCTACATCTGATCTACTCTTCTTACTACAGACTATATAAGCCTCTTCTCCACGTGCTCGAACCACCTAAGTCGAGTTTCACCGTCTTTTTATGATAAGTGCTACCCTAACTCTCTCTCTAATGGTCATTCTTAATCCTATCATGTCTAGTCTTTTCACACAATCAACACATCATTCTCATCTTTGCTATACTTATTTTATCCTCGTGTTGGTTTTTAACCGCCCAACATTGTCTCATACCACATTGTCGGTCTTACAGGTGTGCGATAAAATTTTCTCTTCCGTTTGATCAATATATTTTTATCACATAAAACACCTGAGGTTTAAAACCACCTAGTTTGAATTCAAATGGTTTACATCTCCTTCTATTTTTTCATCATTTTTTACTATAGACCCAAGATATTAAAATTGTACAACTTTGGTATGGTATGATCTCCAACTTTTACCACTAAACAAGAAATGTTTCGTCTTTTTCTAAACTTTCCATATATTGTCTTGCTTCTACTCAGATGGAAGTCATATGCTTCTAAGGCTGGTCCCCAAGTCTCTAACCTCCCATTCAATTCCTTCCTCAACTCTCCAAGTAAGACTATATTATCAGCAAAAAACATGCATATTGGTGTTGGCTCTTGGATGTATTTTGTAAGTATGTCCAAACTAATGTAAAAAGATAAAGGGGGTTAAAGTTGACCCTTTGTGCAGTCCAGTTGTTATGGAAAAATCTGTGGCTTCAGTCTGCGTTCTCGCAATTGTCGAGGCCCTTTCATACAAATCCTTGATAGCAAAAAACACTAAACAGGTAAATTACAAAATTTGAATCCAGACCTTCTTTCTTCAAATTTTCACATTCCTGCAAAGCAACAGCAGCATTCCCAGCCTGTATCAAAAACTATCGAGTTAATGAACATAATAATAGGATTTTATAAAATATATAGGACTAAGAGGATCTCAAGTATATTCACCTTGGATAGCGATCTAGCCAAATTGATAGAAATATCCCTGATATGCGAGTTTCGAATACTCTGTGAACCAATGCTAAATGCATGACGTGCTAACCTATAAAATGTAGCAGCAGACTTGTAATCCTTTCGAGCCTCACAAACCAGCCCATGTAAGTTATGGGATTCAGGGGAATCAGGAGAATGCTGCACAGCTTGCTGAATAGCTCCAAAAACCTATGACAGTTATGCAGCATCTGCATTAATTTCGAGGAAGGCAATTGCTTCATAAGAGGCGTAACAGGGAGCATCATTTAATGCAAGCTTTACAGCTCAAACTCACTATAGTTTAGCCTCTAGGCTTCAGTTTCTTTAGAAATAGGGGGTATCCGCTAATGCAGGTTCTATGAACCCTTTTTGGATGAATTTTTATAAGCTTAAGGAAGAGGTTCTACATGATTTAGAATTAGTTCAGTCATGAACAGTTTGCAAAATGCTATAGAAGTTTGGTTCAAGCAACAGCAGAAACTCTGGCTTCAGACTCCTTTCTAAGCTTTCAGTTACCTTTGCCAACCTACTGGCTGATGATTAACAATAGATTCAGAAGACCATATCTCTTGGTCACAATGCAACACACAATGCCTGAAATAAACAAATGGAATTAAACATAGCAAACAGCTGACTGTTGTTCAAGTGCGACCTTAAGATCAGTGGGCATTGACATCCTCACCAAATATATGACACCCACCGTGTTCCTAGAATCTTGAAGAGGTCATAGCAGCTAAGTACAACTATCATTCTGTCAGTGGTCAGTAGTAACTGTGGTGTTGGATATTCTACTGTAACTAACGATAGGTTGAATCAGAAAATAAAAAACGCAATTCAGAGCAAACTCACGAGCATTTCTCACAATTTCTCAGTTTTTTCCCAGTCATAGCAAATTAATATGGGGCAAAAGAAAATGTGTAATAAACACAGAAAATCACTAATCTATCACAGAATCTAACCTGTGAAGATGAAATATGACCACTCAGCAGAGCAAGCTTAGCTAGCCCAACTTGGAATTCAGCTAACTGCACATTACCAACAAATATTTAAAAGAAGGTAATAAAAATTTAAACACAACAGAGAAAAATATTTGGCTAAAAAAGTGAGTGCAATAAATCTATTAAACGAGTATTGAGAGGAAACCCCTGATAAAATGATATTTGGCTAAAATTAAGGATGATGATAAATAAACAGCAAACACAACAGCAGGGAAATATAAACAACACATTTCCAACTTCTTGCATGTTAAGTCGCACAAATTAGAAAAATTACAGGCAATATCTGCACGGCTCGGGAACAGCTTTCAAATGCCTCACCTTGTGCAACCTCCCTACTATATAAAGATGACAGACATATAGTTAGTAAACCAGCTAACTAGTAGACTAAATTCCAATTTCATGATCATGACAAGATAAATGAAACTAGAATAGTACCTCACGCACGACTCAGCTGACATGCTTGCCCAAGGCAATGCAAGGCCGGGATCGATACTTCTAGCACGGTCAAACACTTGTCTTGCCAATTGATTTTCACCCGTTTTACAATACAACTGAAATTTAGACAAAAACATGCTGAAAAACTCCACTTAAAGAATTTCCAATGTCTTTTTTATGAAGATGTGCATCACAAAATTAAACCAAAGATGCACAGTAGTCATGTTACCAAACCACATACACCCTCTGGGCCTAAATATAAGCAAAAGTCAAGATGTATTTGACTCAAAATTTGGACCAAACTTTTGCATATATTTATGACCCGAGGGAGTATTACTTGTGATAGACAAGTAGACAACCACAGATATCTATGGCATGTATTAGGAAAAATGGGAGGTGTAGTACAGAATCACTTGAAAAGAATGGAGAAAATAGAATTGTATTTTTCACTTATTGAATTTATAGATGGAGTGTCAAATTGATTCTATACTAATAAAGGAAATGTATGAGAATACAATTCTAAATATTATTAAATGAGTAAAAAGTGCAAGCTATAGTCAGATTAATCCTAATGAATGCCAATCAAGAAAAAACCAAAAAAAAAAAAACCTCATAGTTACAAATGTTATTCTCCTAAAAATTAGAAATATATTTACAGTAGTCACTGATAACACTGGTAATCAGAATTAAAGAAACGAAAGAATGAATCAAGAATCAATACCCTAACCCAGAATCAATGTGATTCTGCTTAGGTTTTAGTGTGGGTCTTTATTGAATTGAATAGAATGGAAGGGATGAAGGAATTACAGAGGATCCCGCGACCCTGTTCTGGTTCCACAACCAGTGATAACTTTCCCAATCTCTAACTAACTCCCAATTAGAACTAACATTCTATTTATAGTATTCCTATCTGCTAACTGTTTTTGTACAGTTGTCAGAGAATTACAATTAGGAAGGTTCAACCAACCCTTCCTATTCCCTCTTCTATATACATTTTTAATACTAGGCTTTGGCCTAATCGTATCAATACCCTCCCCTAAAAGAAATAACTTGTCCTCAAGTGAAAAATCTGGGAAGTTTTCTTGTATTGTAGCAGCCAATTCCCAAGTGCATTCATGTAGAGGAAGATCCTTCCATTTCACCAAGACTTCAACATAACCTTGATTAACTTCTCTGCTGTCAGTAATGTCTTATGGTTGTACTTGTAACTCCAATTCTTCATTCAGCATAGGGGGTAAAGGTTGAGGTTGTTGCTGAGGTTTCAGAGCCTTCTTTAATAAGGACACATGGAAAACAGGGTGAATTTTAGAATGTGCAGGTAGAGCTAACTTGTAAGTGACAGTACCCACCCTTGTGACCACCTGGTATGGACCATAAAATCTAGGAGCAAGCTTAGCATAAGGTCTTGAAGCTAAAGACTTCAATTTATATGGTTGTAGTTTGAGATAAACCCAATCATCCACTTGAAATTCTACTGCCCTTCTATGCTTGTCAGCCTGTTGTTTCATTTGATTTTGAGCTTTAGTTAAGTTGGCTTTCAATTCTTCTATTATAGCATCTCTATGGAGAAACATCTGATTTACTTCTTCCACTTTAGAAGGAACAGCACCTGCTTTCAACAGTGTAGGAGAATCCCTACCATACAAAGCTCTAAAAGGAGTCATTCCCGCAGAACTGTTGTAATTTGAATTGAACCAAAACTCTGCCCAATGTATCCAATCTAACCATTGCTTTGGTTTAGGCCCTACAAAGCATCTAAGGTATCTCCACACATCTATTAGCCACTTCAGTTTGGCCATCTGACTGTGGGTGATAAGAAGTGCTCAACTTCAGTTGGGTACCAGCCATTTTAAACAATTCTTTCCAAAACTGGCTGAGAAATAAAGGATCCCTGTCAAAAACTATAGTAGTTGGGAACCCATGTAACCTAACCACTTCTTTCAAAAAGACAGTAGCTACATCTTTAGCTGAATAAGGATGTCCTAGGGTAAAAATGTGCATATTTTGTTAGTCTATCAATGACTACAAATATGGTATCCTTACCTTTAATTTTAGGAAGGCCTCCTATAAAATCCATTAAAATATCCATCCAAACTTGTGTCGGTATTGGTAAAGGTTGCAACAAACCAGCAGGGGCTAATGTAGAGTACTTATTTTTCTGACACACTTCACATCTCTCAACAAAATCCTTGATGTCTGCCTTCATACCTTCCCAAAATAAGAAACTAGCAATCTTCTTGTAAGTTCTGAAATGTCCTGAATGGCCTCCCATCGGTGTCTCATGGCATTCAGCCATAATAACAGGAATTCTGTTTGACAATTTAGATACCACCAATTTGTCCTTATAGTACAAAATGCCTTTCTTCAAATGGAAATCTGGGTGTGTGGTAGGAGCAATGATTAAATCTTGCATGACTTTTAACCACTTTGGATCTTGCTGCAATTCTTGAATCTAGGATTCAGATTCTGCCACTGTCAATATAGAAATGGCAGCATACATCATTCTCCTAGAAAGAGCATCAGCCACAAAATTTCCAGTCCCTGGTTTGTATTGGATTTCAAAATCCAATCCCACTAACTTCACAGCCCATTTGAATTGTTCATCAGAAAATAACCTTTGTTCTGTTAAAAACTTCAAACTTTTCTGATCTGTTTTGATAATAAAATGCCTCCCCATCGATAATGTCTCCATTTTTGTATGGCTTGGACCAAAGCCATTAATTCTCTCTCATAAACAGATTTTTGTTGAGCCCTTAAGGAAAGCCCTTTACTCCAAAATGCTAAAGGCCTTCCCTCTTGCATCAAAACTGCCCCTAGACCTTTGCTGGAAGCATCAGTTTCCACTATAAATTCGTTATTAAAATCAGGTATTGCCAACATTGGCAGAGATACCATAGCAGCCTTCAACTTTTCAAAAGCAAATGTAGCCTCTGCAGTCCAACTGAAAGAATCTTTCTTGAGTAAACTTGTCAGAGGTTTTGCTATCTTGCCATAATTCTGAACGAACCTTCTATAATAACCTGAGAGCCCTAAGAACCCTCTCAACCCTTTTATATTCCTTGGTTGTGGCCAAGACTTCATAGCTTCCACTTTAGAACAGTCAGCAGAAACACCATCTCCTGAAATGATGTGGCCCAAATACTCAATACTTGCTTGACCAAAGCTGCATTTCTTGAGGTTTGCCTTCAACTTATTCTCAGTTAACATTGTTAAGATGACTTGTAAGTGGTCTTTATGGGATTCCAAATCAGGGCTGTATATTAAAATGTCATCAAAAAACACTAGTGTGAATTTCCTAAAATATGGTTTCAAGATCTCATTCATCAAAGCTTGAAACGTGGAGGGGGCATTAGTGAGTCCAAAAGGCATAACTAAGAATTCATAATGCCCCTCATGAGTCCTAAATGTTGTCTTCTCGACATCTTCCACTCTCATCCGTATCTGATGATAACCTGACTTCAAATCAAGTTTAGAAAAAACCTTTGCTCCTCTCAATTCATCTAACAACTCTTCAATTATAGGAATTGGAAATTTGTTTGGAATGGTGACCTTGTTGAGTGCCCTATAATCCACACAAAATCTCCAACCTCCATCTTTTTTCTTCACGAGAATGATAGGGCTAGAATAAGGGCTAATATTGTTTCTGATCACCCCAACATCTAACATTTCAGCTACATGTTTCTCAATTTCTGTTTTCTGAAAATGAGGACATTTGTAAGGCCGAATGTTGAGTATTTCAGCTCCCTCCTTCAGTTTGATAGCATGATCATGCTTTCTAAATGGGGGTAACCCCTAGATATCTTGGAACACTTCTTGGTGTTGCTCTAGGATCCTCTTCAATGCTTCTGGAACCCTTTCTTCTTTCTGTTTACTTCCCTCTTCTGTAACACAGTGTAACAATAGCCCTTCCCCCTCTTGTAACAGAACTTGCTTGAAAGCTCCATAGGACAGTTATGTCTTTGTTAATGCAGGATCTCCTGCTATTGTGATTCTAGAACCTCCTCTCATAAGGGTTAGCTCCATTCTGCCAAAGTCAGCCTTTACTTCTCCCAAACTAACTAACCAGTCTAAACCCAACACTAGGTCCACTCCTTTTAATCCAAACAAATAAAAGTCTTGAATAACTTCTAATTGTTGTAAATATAGTTTGAGATGGGTACATTTTCCTCTATTTTGAACTTTATGGCCATCTCCCACTTCTACTACATAGGCTGGAGTATCGTCTACTTTCAGTTTCAACCTGTCCACTGAATCCTTTGCAATGAAATTGTGTGATGCCCCACAATCTATCAATATCACAACAGGTTGATCTTTTATTATTCCTCCTACCTTCCATGATTTACTAGATGTGAGTCATGTCATAGAGTACATTGATAGTTGCAAGGAATTTAGTGTCTCTATCTCATCTTCTCCTTCTAAATCATTCACTTCATCATCCCCTTCAGCTAAAATAAGCATTCTCATTTGTCTATTTTTACACATATGATCTTTATTAAAGGGTTCATCACACCTAAAACATAACCCTTTTCTCTCTTTTCCCTCATTTCATCACTTCCTACAGAGGACCCTTCTCCTTTACTACTAGTGGTTGTCTGTGGTTCTACAGTGACAACTCTACTATAATTGTTGTTTCTATAGGACCCTAAAAATTTGGTGTTACCCATATAGGGCCTCTTTGTTACTACTGAATTCTTTTATTCAATGAGAATCGCCTTTTGAATTACCTCAGTTAAGGTTTTCAGCTCATATAACCTCACTTCCACCCTAGTTTCTTCCTTTAATCCATTAAGAAATATGCCTTTGACAAAATCTTGGTCAATTACTTTCAAAGCCCCCACATATTTCTCAAATTCCTCCACATATTCATCAACACTTTTTTCTTGTTTTAAAGAAAGTAACAACTCATAAGGGTTTTGTATCATGGAAGGCTGAAAACGTCTTACCACAGCAATTTTGAAGCTTTCCTAAGTGGGAGACAAATTACAGCGTTCCCACCACTGGTACCAGCTGAGGGCTCTTCCTTCTAAGGCAACCATGGTGGCCTGCATCTTTTCTTCATTAGTGACATCCCTGAGAAGAAAATATCGCTCCAATTTCTGGACCCATCCAAAGGCATCTTCCCCAAAAAAAACAGGAATTTCCAGTTTTCTCCACCTATCATGATTTCTATGTTGTGGGCGACTGTGGTGTTCTTCCTCATTCTCATTTTCGTCTCCCATGGAAGCATTTTCTCCATTAATCCCTAATTTGGTTGCTATCGCCTCTAACAACGTCTTTGTCCTCCTCAATCGCGCCTCATTCATCTCTATACGATTGCGCATATCTTCTCGTTCTTGACGTAATTCTTCATGTTCTTGGGTCCTGTTTTAATCTTCCCTAGCCATCCTCCTCGTAACAACCATAAGCAATTTGGCAGCAGCGTGTGAGATCCCAAATCCTCAGGTACCCAAAATTTGCTCTGATACCAGTGATAACACTGGTAATCAGAATTAAAGAAACGAAAGAATAAATCAAGAATCAATACCCTAACCCAGAATCAATGTGATTCTGCTTAGGTTGTTTTAGTGTGGGTCTTTATTGAATTGAATAGAATGGAAGGGATGAAGGAATAACAGAGGATCCCGCGATCCTGTTCTGGTTCCACAACCAGTGATAACTTTCCCAATCTCTAACTAACTCCCAATTAGAACTAACATTCTATTTAGTATTCCTATCTGCTAACTGTTTTTGTACAGCTGTCAGAGAATTACAATTAGGAAGGTTTTAACCAACCCTTCCTATTCCCTCTTCTATATACATTTTTAATACTAGGCTTTGGCCTAATCGTATCAGTCACCCTCAAGCCGGTGAAGGGGTATCGGTCATTTCCAACTTGCGGGTATATGTTCGCTGAATCTTTCTGTTGGCAAGCTCTTTGTTAACATATCCACCAGCTAGAGCCCAGCAGGAGGAAATGGTAATGTCAACAACAGTGATAAGTATCTTCCAGTCCCAACAAACAAAGGAAACTAAATTGCAAATTGGATTGATAGTTAATTGAGTACGGATGCTAATTCTGCCCAGCAGAATTTACAACAGAAAAAGAGTCTAGAAAGATTACGGTAGGTAATTTGAGAGTACCTACACTCCCAAATCCCAACTGATTTCCAACATACCTCCACAACGGCCCCCCACTAACTCAAATAACTAGACTATGCATAATGGTATCACCTAAAGTAATAATGTTCTTTGTGAGTGTTGTAAGTCAACTCATGAATTCTCCCTATGAAGAACACTTGGAGGCAGTTTATCGGATCTTAAAGTACTTGAAATCCAATCCTGGAAAGGGTTTGTACTTCAAGAAAACTAATGACAAAGAAGCCTCTATAATTACAGATGTTATTGGGCAAGATCAATTACTGATAGAAATTCCACTACTGGATAATGAGTTTGTGTTTGGAGAAATTTAGTCACTTGGAGAAGGAACAAGGGATTTTTGCTCGAAGCAGTGCAGAAGCCGAATTTAGAGCAATGGCTCAAGGAATTTGTGAACTTGGATTTGTAAATTCTTGGACGAACTAAAAATGAAAGTTGACTCACCCTTAAAACTGTTATGTGATAGCAAAGCAGCAATAAGTATAGCTCACAACTCTGTACAACATGATAGAACCAAGCACATTGAGATTGACCGCCATTTAAAAAAGAAAAAATTGATGTTGGAATTATATGTCCGCCATTTGTGACTTCTAATAAGCAAATTGTTGATATGTTGACAAAAAGTTTGGCAAAGCACAATTTAGAGCGACTTATAGTCAAGTTGGACATGACAGATATCTATGCACCAACTTGAGGGGGGATTGTTGAAGAATCAAGGCTTTCTCCTTCACAATAGAGTCACTATTCTACTCAAGAAACTTTACAATATTCAAATATATCATTTTAACTACATAACCCCTATTTCTATACAATTGTCATAACTACCTTATTAACAAACTAACTATAATAACTTTTAACTACTCAAGAAAGTAATTGAATTATATTTTCGTATTTTCTTACTACAATCTTAGACAATTTATAAAATCATAGATAATCAACTACTCAGATATCTATTATTCTATAACCTAACAATACACCCCTCCTCAAAACAACCTTGTCCTCAAGGTTGAAATCTACTATATTCTCCTTGCCCCATTGGTTGAAGAAAAACATAGTTTATCCTCATGGGTGGTCCCACTGGTAGGAGCTTGATAAGCCAACTTCAAGCGAGGGTTGAAATTGTTTTCTAGATCTGATAGTGTTGCACTCTCCTGCAGTACTTGCCAAACCACAATTGTTGCCAATAAGGAGAATATTTCCTAAACGCCATAGGGGAAAATTAAACTTGTCAGCAAAACCAGCTAACAATTTGGTCGACAAGCACATGGGTTATGAAATTATGAGCAAAGCCACCAGAATTTTGAATTGGGATGGATGTGCCTTGAGTTAGGCCCAATGAAAATTGGCCTTGAATTAGGTTGTCTAACCTCTCTTCATAAACCCAGCAAATGGTAATACCATATTGTGCTTGACTCATTAGATCTAAAAATAGTCCCAACTTGCATCTTTGTATACCTCCACGAATGGATTAGGCAAGTGTGATATACGTCGTGATTCTTGTTTCTCTGCCTTTGTTGTCATGTCAACAGGCTCCAAGTTTTGAAAACAGTGAATCTTTTGTGGTGAATCTCCAACTTTGATAACAACCTCAATCTCAATAATTAGTTCATCCCCAGCTACTGAAACTATGCACTGATCATTGCTTCTTTCTTGTTTTTCCAGCATTGTCTCCACTGACTCGTTTGATTTTAAATTTATTTCTTGCCTTGTTGACACCAAACTCATCGGATTAGTCTCATAACCCAACTTTCTTGTCCAAGAACAAGATTCTTGGCGGTTGTCTCCTTCATAAATGTTTTCTTGTTGTTTTGACACTATCATCTTTAGAGAAGGTTGTGCCTCCAACTTATTCGAATTGCGAAAACTTGTATGTCGGTCTTGTCTCCCTCAAGTGTTGATCCTTCATTATGGCCCTATTTCCCCCTCGAGATCTTCTTTCTAATCAAAGATGTGGAAAACGATTCCCAACTTGGATTTGGGTTTTTCATAATGCCAAGAACAAAACCAAATCATTGTCCAATCATTCATGCTCATGAACTCACAACAATTTATCAAACTCATAAATTTCTTGCACCTCAAAAATCGTTACAGCCCTTGCGGTCCACCCAATGAGATCTATCCCCGTATAAGTTGGTAATTTCACCATTTGCGCTTCCTCCATTTCCGGCACCACTGTCACTCCTCGGAGATCCGGCAAATCGACCCAATTGTTAGGAACCCAAGAATTGGATTCCATAGAAAGAACACTTTAGTTAAGGAATAATGGGAAAGGATATCTCTTCTCCAAGGGTTTCCCCTTTACAATAGAGTCACTACTCAATTCACAAACTTTACAATATTCCAACATATCATATTCTAACTCCATAATCCCCCTATCTATATAGAAGAGTCCTAACTACCTAACAAACTAACCAACTAACTATAACAACTCTTAACTGCTCTAATATCTATTATACTATATCCTAACAAAGCACCCCAACTGACTCCACCTCCCAATTACTATAAGATTATGCCACTCCCTCCCCACCTTTGGAAACAATTGAGTTGGTCAGTGTAGTCAAGATCGCAAGTTTGGTTGTAGGATCGTACAAGTTTACGATCCATGACCATGTTTGCGTGCGCTGATGCAAGCAAGATCGAAGAAGACACTGTTCATGGACAAGATCGCAATCTGGAGGGTGGGATCGTGTAGGATCACAAGTTGGGCCACCCGTTTTGAAGGCCTTTCTAAAACGTGTCGGGTTTTTTTTTAAAAAAACCATGAGCTCTTAAATGTGTCGAACTAGTTTTTCAAAATTGTAAACCCTAGCGCCATCTCCTCTCCTCGTCCTTGCGTCGTTTGCAGACCTCCTCTTTGTGACGGCGTCTCCTTCTCCCTTTGACAGTCTCCTCCCTACGACGAAATTAATGCTTTGTTTCCCATACTCCTCTGTTTCTCGATTTTGAAACTTTGTTTCCCTTACTCCTTTGTCTCCCTTTGAGTTACATATGAACTTGTCTTTGGATTTACTTTTTATGAACGTAGCACTTGGTTGTTATGAATTTATGGATCGATGGTTATGAATTTTTAATTATCTTAGTTTAATGTTGTGATTTTGAGGTTATTTTGTTCATGTATGATAATTTTTATGCTTATATGTGTGTGTGGGGTATATGTAATTACAATTTAAGCCTTTAGTAGGATCTTACAAGTTGTGTTACAATCCTCAAGTTATGATCTTTCAAACCCCTCCTGTGGAAGATCTCATGTTTGACTACATTGATCGTACCAATCAACGAAGGCTATCAATGGTGACTATGAAAGTCTAGGACCAGCAGCCTGCTACGGAGGCTGGGTTTGTGAGATGGGTCAACAATGAAAGCTTGGACAGCGGAACAGACACTACCAAGGGAACCCTAATAACAACTTGTAAGAGATGAAAGAATAAAAGTCTGAATATTATTCACATAATTCTTGGGCAAGATTCTTAATCAATCACAAATAATAGTCAGAATAATAGGTGATTTACAATTTATAAGCTTATGCAAGATTCGAGGTCAGTCTTGTTGAAGTTGTGGGATTTTAGTGAAAAGGGGCAGAGAAAATAATAAGGGTTTGAATATTATTGATAATAGTTTAATGCTGACTTGATTACAAAAGACTCAATACTAATCTCTTTTTATAGAGAAACGTAGACTCAATCCTAAATCAGGAACAAATCATAATAATAATGAGAGATATTCTAAGATATCTCTATGATTATAAATTGATCATAGCAAATAATTCAAGAGACTCTAATATAATATAAAAGATATTATAAGATATTTTCTAATATTCTAACAAGTCTAAATAAAGAAAAATAATCAAATTGCAGGAATATACAACTAGTTTGTCAACAAATAGTGCTATACATTATTTTACAACAAATAGTTGCCAAGTTGGATTTTTACTGTTTACTGATGACACGTGACAGTACCTTCCCAAGATATCCCCAAGCAGCAGCTAGCGATACATTTAACTGCAGTCCTCTGATCAAAGCATGTTGATTTAGTGCATTATGATCAGACAAGCACCCTAATGCCACCCAGAACTCATAATTGTCACCCTCGAGTAGCAAGGCACCAATAGACATCTTTTCTGCTAGCTGCCTGCTGAAACAACTAAGTTGAGGGAGCACAATAGTCAAGAAGATCATTAAAAATAATTAGATTACATAGATCATACCGTGCACTTAAGTCTTGTTTATAATTATTGCTCAATGAGGTAATAAGATCAGAGATTACTGCAATGTCAGTATAGATGTTTGCTTGCCATGGAGACAAGTGTAAGGCTCGTTGGTACGAAAACCTAGCACGTCTTGCAGCCAAAAAGCAGGTCTTCCTCCATGAAATGATAGAAGCACTGAAGGCTTCCTTATTAGATTCCAACTTTTGAACCTCCTCAATCCAAGGATTACATCTTGCATATGCAAGCTACCATAGATCAAAATAAAATAGCATGGAATAATACATGAGCAACAAATAATACCTAAAAATCGCAGTGAAGGAAAACCCGTGCCGTGATGTGACACCAACTTTATTGACATGTATTTAAAAACTGTGGAACCTTTAAAAACTGAAAAAGAAAAAGATACCTGAATATCTGCGTATAATTTCCACAAACATGAGATATTCCTGAAAGAACAAGCACTCTCCCTTGCCACCTCGGATGCTTCCTGCAATCAATTCAACTAGGTTAACTAAATGTATCCAAAATTTAAGGGTTCAACTTGATAACAAATGCTGTAGAATCATTAAAAAGAAAAGAAGAGAAAAAACCTCTAACAGAGAAGCTCCCCACTGATAGGCTCCTAAGTTAATGCAATCTTTCGCCGAACAAAGCAGCCCCAAAGCAAGTCCATATTGTGCAGGCACACAATCTGGTGAAATCTCCAAAGCTTGTTGAAATTGTTCAATGCCCTTCATGCAGAAAGGCAGGGAGGTAATTTCCATATTTTATTAATATATAGAAACAGATCGACGCTAATCAAACAACATCATATAAAGGAGGTGTGTTCTTGATCAGTGTAGTTTGTGATTAGCTACCGAAAAAACTTAGATGAATTACACGTGATTATAATATGATACGATATGATATGAGCATAATTGGTGTAAATGAAAAGTGAAGGATCACACCAACTTGCTGAAACCCTAGAACCAGCATAGCAGATTTTAGCCTTTCTAACAAACCCTAGAAAGGATTGATGTTTCCTGAATCACGATCACTTTCTTTGAAGACTTAAGGAATTAGAGGATTACCCACAAAATTATGCATTTGTGGCTCTTGAGGACTGATTCAACTTGCTATTTCTACAAAAGGAAATTTTTATCATTGGGTTTTTCTGTGATTGCTTGCAAAAAGATTGAAGACGCGGAGGCTACAATACACAGTAGCACAGCAGAGAAAACTGGAGTGCTGTACAAAATTTGGTGGCAGAACAGGCATTACAGGTGTGGGTCTCAGTCAAAAAACGTACCAAACCATCTAGTCAAAACTTTGAATATTTAGAATCTGTTTTGACTTAGTTTTGAACCAAACATAGACTTGTAGTCCAATATTGAAGTAGTTCGTTTTTATACTCAACAAGAGTCGCAAATGGATGGAATAGATGAACTTTGGCCTAGATAATAATGGAGGGAATAAAAAATAAACCATCAATCATTTATTAATTCAGATCCATTAAATTTTTTAAATCAACCCATTCATGATCCATCTATTAGTCCATTTAATGGATTCGATGGACAAATATCTAACTAATCCCAATAGAAATCAATTTTTCGTTATTTATTTTAAAGCAAAAGTTAGAGAGCAAAAGCATCACATGGTAGAGACGGAAAAAATTGACCATTTATAGATTTGTGTGTATCATCCTTGTGCAAGGGTCATGCTAATCTTCTTTGTATCATTCCAATTTTATCGAATGTTCCCAAAGGGATATTTATTTTATTAATAAAAACCTAAACATCTCATAAATTAACCAACGCTTCTTGAATAAATGTTCTCTAGAATAACTATTTTAAGCTCCTTATATCATGATCAAAACAATAATGTCAATTACCATACTACTATCACTGCAACAAACTGAAATAAAATAAATGGAAGGTATAAATAGAACCACTGAGAACAAGAAACACCTCAGCATAACAATTAATGGTTAGAAAAATGTACCTTTTTAAAGTGACCAAGTGTCAAAGAGATATTTCCACTTTCAACCAAAGCAAAGACCATCTTATTGTCCAACTCAATTGCTCGGCCATAAGACTGATGGATAATCCAAATTAAAACAGTCGTTGAGGGATCAATCAATCAATCCAATCCATAAATATAAAAGGAATCAAAGCAAAGAGAGATACCTTTATAGCTGCAGTAAACCTGCCCAGCCGCTGATATGCAAGGCCCAAAGCCTAACAATATTTTAAAATATTTATTACAAAAAATTACTCCCTTCAGTCTCGAATAGAAGCAAAAAATACTCATTTTTTGCCTTAAAGTAAAGCAAATATAACCTACTTTCACTCTATTTAATAATGTTTATCCTAAAATACCTTTCAATTTATGTAAGTTTTATTTTCCTATGATTATTTTGTTCTCATAAAGATAAGTTTCTATGAAGGGCCCTTTAGAGAATGTACTTCTATTTTTATGAGTTCAAGAAAAATTGCATTTAACTAAACTTTTAATAAATGTGAAATTAGTTATTTTCCTTATAAGGTGTAGTATGAGAAAGGAAACATAATATATAACATTATTAAATAGAGTGAAAGTAGGTTATATTACTTCCCACAAGTCAGCACAAGTAGGATAGCCTCGTATAGCATGTTGAAGACTCTGAACAGCTTCGGACCATTTCTTTTGATGAACCTGTTAAGTTCACAAATAAAAATTAATAGCAGGTATCAACCAAATCCAATAATTAAAAAGAGATTAAATCAAGACATAATTAGAGTGTCGGGAAAATTGCTGCAATTTGAGAGTTAAATTATTTTATCTAATTTGATAATAAAAATAAATGATGCAGAATGCATTTGTTAAAGAAGGGTTTAGTTTGGGAAAAATAATTTCTACTTTTATTTTTTGTCTTAAGAGTTTGAATATGGTCTAACTCAACCCTACAAAATCAGCTTGTAAAGTGAGAAATAACTCACTTATAAGCACTTTTTTATGTCATATCACATCCAATGTGGAAGTCTCAACATACAGCTGTCATAGTCAAGACTAGACATTGGGAGCGTGACTTGAGTGGCCCGATAACAGGTGGGCAGTGAATCTATGATGTGCTCTATTACAATATTAGAATTTTGGTTGGGCCTAACTTAACCCTACAAAACTTATGCAAGTACTTCAATTTTGGAAGAGTTGAAACAAATGTCGCTTGAGATCCTGAATAACACTTTGTCACCTCCAATAATAACAACGGCATCCACATAAACAACAAGATAAATACATAGGTTAGTAGAGGAATGTCTTTCAAGTGTCAAATACCAAATGGCCGGCATTATTGTGAACCATGCCAAAATCCTGAACAACTGAATCTACTAACTCTGCTTCAGACCGTACAAGGTTTTTGCCACATACAAACTAAGTCGTCAGAATCCCCCAAAACAGTGAACTCAGGAGTACTCCATATAAACATCCTCAACTAAATCAACATGTAAAAAGGAATTTTTGATATCCAACTACCAGAGAGGCCAACTGCACATAACTGCCATAGATAAGAAAAGATGATCAGAGGCCACCTTTGCAGTTGGAGAAAAGGTGTCACCATAGTCCAGACCAAAAATATGGGTATAGTCTTTAGCTATCAGGCAAACTCAAGTGATCAGTTTTACCATGTGGTCCTACCTTTATCCGGAGGAGAGGGGACAAGAGTACAAGTCTGATTAAAATCTAAAGTTTTAATCTCATCGATCATAGTTTGTTGATATCTTGGGCGAGAAAGCGTTACGTAAACAGTTTTTGTAATGGACATCCAACCTAACCCTTATTCGTAAATGATGGAACACAAATAAAAAATAGTTGCTACTGATGATGATTGGTCAGCAAATCTCAATTCCATGGTCACCCACTTTATCTTCTTCAGCCTCTCCAGCGAGTGCTCTGAATTATCAATGCCTAATTCATCTCTCTTTTGTCTTTTTGCTCCCGAGACTCCACCCTTTTCTCCTCGCTACTAGATATGGGGTTCTCTCATGTTTCCCAATCCCCACAAGTGTTATTAATGATTGATGGCAGATTGTGACGACCTTCCA
This sequence comes from Cicer judaicum, assembly GCA_037974835.1. Taxonomy (NCBI): domain Eukaryota; kingdom Viridiplantae; phylum Streptophyta; class Magnoliopsida; order Fabales; family Fabaceae; genus Cicer; species Cicer judaicum. The sequence continues at coordinate 16,249,061 of JBBPBS010000738.1, forward strand.
AAAATTTGCAATATAAACATGGTATTGAGGCTTATGGCGGATATGAGGGATTTGGCTCCCCTCTTAAAAACGAATCAAACACAAATAATCTAAAATACACCCGCTCTCCTCCCCTCCATACCACCTACCTCAGAGTTTTGCAAACCTGGTAACTATGTTGCATGTGTTTGACAGATTCCATTGCCTTCCCACCCTCAAGAATATGGAATAGTCGTTGTGTTAGGAATTGGGTTTGGGCCTAAGCAGTGTTGTTGATGGTGGAGAAACTCAAATCCACTATTTTCTACAGCCACTGTCACGTGTAAAATGGCCATGGCGGATTGTTGAAATCCTGCCACCATTTGCCGCCACGGTAGCCATTGGATAACATTAGGCCTAAGCCCAACAAATTGTTTTTGTTAATTGTTTCTTGTAATATGTAGGTAGTATAGAGAAAATAATGTGTAGGTTGATAAACTGTAGAGAAGTAAAAGGAAATTGAAAGAACGAACCAGAAGGAAACCCAATCTGCGGAAAGCCCAGAAAGCCCGCGGTGACATTTTAGAAGCTTCGAGGCATACTGCGACCTCCAAAGTGTCCTTTCCTCCTTGGTCAAGTAAATCGCACAGGGCTTCCTGTTAGGGTAAAAAATGATTTTAAAATTTCATTAATTCATGGTTATTGAAGTCTAAAATGGAGCAGAAGATAAGATACCCCAGAATCGGAATCATCGGGGTTGATAGCGACGGCTCGGTGATAACACTTAAGGGCTCTCTGAGTATCAAGGGAAACGCGTCCATAATAATGGCCGAGATATTTGAAAGATTCTCCATTTTTAGGGTTAAATTTGGCGGATAGAATAAAATGTTGAGCAGCTTTGTCCTTGGCTTCTTCGTGTTCTCCTCCTTTTTGCCATAAGAATAAACCCTGAATTCATACATGTATTTTATTAATCTAATCTAATAAAGAAAGAAAGAAGGAAGGAAGGGAGTGCAAAGCACACAATATCAAAATGTAGAGAGGCGTCGTCTGGGGAATCCTGCAAGCGTCGGAAGAGATTTTCTTCATCCTGTCAGAATAAAACAAAGTCAGACGATTGGATTTGGTGAGTGCGCGAAACAAGAAGAAGAAGAAGAAGACATAAGAACACACTGTATTCGTTTCGGAGGCCATGAGGGGCAGGGTGTTAGGAGAAAGAACGCCGTTACAGACCAGAGCACTTCTTTAAGTAAAGCAAGAGAAGAGAACCTTTTTAGTTTTTACATTCCCTCCTCGCCAGAAACTTTGAAACACGGATGTCATTCTCTGCAGTTACACTTACAGAAATGCCGCACTACTCTACAAAATTCTCACCCATACCCGTTAGATGCATCGAAGGGCTGACAAACCCCCATTTCTGCGACTGCAGGAAATATATGCCTAGTACCCTACTTGAAACACACTCAATTTGGGAGCTGAGAGTCTTCATCCCTCACTTTAATTATCCCCTTCAATGTTACTCAAGATTGTTTAAGATTGTACTAACAAATGTAATAATTAAAATAAATTGATAATTATATTATAGTTATAATAACATTTATTGTGAAACGAAAAAAGTAAGAAAAAATAATACAATAAACATCGTCATAAAATATATTTATTTATTAATAATTTATATTATTTATTTTAATATTTAAACTAACAAATGAGTCTAATCAAGTGAAAGATGAACACATATGAGTAATATCAATATTAATTTTCTCTATTAATTTTTTTAACCAATTGATTAATTTACGGTGCAAATTGTTGTAGCACATATAATGCAGTAGAGAAAATTCAATGAGAGTTCCAGATCACGCTTCAACCCTCTCTCCGATGCATGCGCAAAAAGTAATTCAATTTTATTTTTTTCCAATCCAAAAAAATTAAAATTAATAGTGATAAAAAAAATTATATTTGAACACAGATTACTCACACAATATTTGACATGCATATTATTTATGATAGTTATCCATGAAAAATACTTTTTCAATGTTTTTTAATTGTTAAGACATCTTTTTAAAACACGTATAATACTTTATTAGTTATTAAAATATAAATAACTAATCATTTATTTAATATATATATATATCATAAATATTAAAATATAAGACATTAATTATATTAGAACAATGCAATTTAATGGTTCAAAAAATATTCTAAGCTACTTAATGTTATATATTTTAGTAGTTAATAAGATATATATTTAAAAGGTAATTAATGACGTGTAATTTAGTGTTTAATGTAATATTGAAAGTAGTAAATGGCACAAATTTGAATATTGTGCTAAGAACACCTTTTATTTTTTATTACTTTTTTAAGTTTTTTTTTAATAAAAATAATTTATTTTTAAAAAAAAAATAATGAATGATGCATCATGTACATATACAACGTAAGGGGCGATCTTTGTGTTCCAATAACACAACTAATTAACAAAATAGTAATATTATTAAAACATAAAATAAGATACAAATACAATATCATATAAAATATCGTAAGTAAAATCATTTTAAAATTTGATCATCAAATTATCAAGATAATACATTTTACTTCTTTCTATCATAATTAAAATTAAATTTTGAACCTAAATTTTAAAATTATGGTTTTATATTTGATGAATTTGTTGTTGTTGTTAGAGATGAAAACATAAATGTGTTTGAATATTTGAGTTATGAATTTGATTAAAATATGAATTTTGTTGAAAATGATAGTTAATTTGTTTGAAAGTGATGATAAATATTATACATTTCTATATAAAAAAAAATATAACATTATTGATATTTTAAAACATAAATGATCAAATTGTTACTTAAAATTAAATAAAAGTATTAAATTCAAAAGAAAAAAAAACTAAAAAACTGAATTGTTATTAAAATTAATTTAAGAGATTGTAAGAGATATATTTTTTTTTAACTAAAAAACATACATTTATTTATTCTAACTGGTACAATACACCAATACATTTATTTATTATAATTGGTACAATACATCAATACATCATAAATTTAAAGTCGTTAAAACTAAAAAAAAAAATATTGCAAACAAATTTGGAGCACTCAAATTAATAGGACAAAATAAAAAATGTAGGCATCTAAAATACTTGAGCCTATAGATGTGTAGTATTAGCGAAGTCGTAGCCATCAATCAAAATTTATAATTGATCAAAACTAGTTTGAAATCAAACAGCATTCAAAATATTAACATTTGTGTCTTTTCAAAACTTTGATTTGGATGATGGGACCGAGACACTATGAATTTTTTATGACAAAAATTTATTGACATACTTTTAAGTTTAACTTAACCAATGTTAGACATTTTAAGTTAATTTTATCCCGATTTAATTTTTAAGTTACATTTTATTTGTACTATTATTTATTTATCTCAATTTCAACATTAATTAGTTCAATTTAGATATTTGAATTATTTTTAACTTTATCAAATGCCGCATCAACATATATTTCATATTAATCATTAAAAAAATATTTATCAAATTTTATAAATGATATATTTTTTTTATATTTTTTATACAACAATTTAAAAACACGTACAACTTTAAAATGAGATAATAAGAATTAATTCATATAATTAATGTATTTAGATTCATTCATATATAAAGTAGATTGAAAAATCAACTTAATATGATGTTTTTATTAGATATTAATAT
>JBBPBS010000738.1:16253841-16329205 GCA_037974835.1 Cicer judaicum
ATATGTATTTAATTATAACGTTCTTTTAACATATACCGTAAAAGATACTTAATTTTAAAAAAAAGTTATCTGCTGCTACTATCTGTAAGTAGAGCTCGTTAACTAAATGAATTAGTATATTATTTTTTTAATAAAAATAATATTTATAAAAATTCAACACAATTTTCTATTTTTATGCAGTATATTTATAAAAAATTACAATAACAAACAAAGTTGATTGATCTTAATATAACTTTTTTAGATTTTTTTTTTCTTTCTAATAATTGAAACTAGAGATAGTAAGAACACAACTCGTGTTTGCTTACAAAATAACATACATTCATTCACAGTATATTATGAAATAAGTATCAAAACATCGATTTTAAAAAATTGAGCTATTGAATTACGTAAACTTTATAACTCATTCATTTAGTTTAGGTGTTATATTACATTTATTGTATATTATTTTAAATTTTAAATATAGTCAGAATATGTTAAGTTCAAATTTGAATAAAATACACACACTATTTTATTTATATTTAAAAAAATTTATATATTTTATATTTGTAGCTCTCTTAACTTTATCTCTCACTTAACTCTATTAGATTGTTCTTTTATCTATATATATTTTTTGAAGCAGCTAAAAACTCTTATATAAATTTACTATATACCTATTATATATATATATATCATGATTATGCTTACAACAATAATTACATCTCTATGTTACTAAATTATTATATTCACACTAACTAATCATCTGAAACATTATGTGTTTTTCCCTTAAAGTCTTTTACGACTTACTATAAAAAAAACTGTCATATGTTTTTCCTCCCACAGTCTCTTGTTGAGTGGCATGCAGGTTTGTTCAGATCCGAAAAAATATAACTTGTATTAATATATATTGTGTGAAATTAATTTTTGTGAAAATCAATTATTGAATTAAATCATTAGGGTTTGTAACCATTATTTTTGACGGATCGGTGAATACTGTCCTTTAAGGGACAGGCCCATCCATCTGAAGAGCCCAATTGAATGTTTTTAGGGCATAAAAAGGAGATTAGAAAGTTGGTGAAGGGAAAATGTAGAACTTATATATAAATTGAGAAGAAATAGTTGAACCGAGAGAAATAGAAGAAGAAAATAGAGAGAGTGAGATCGTGAAACTGCGAAATGGAAAAAGAATAGACAGGCTCCTATAAACATATACATTTATACATATATTTACACACACAGCACTGAGTTGAGAGAAGAGAAGGAAACCAATTGATTTTGAAGGAAGGGAAAAGAACGAAAAGCAGGGATCTAGGAGTTCATTCACTTTTTCCATCTCTTTCGTTTGAGGTGATAATTCTCACTGGTTTTATATTTTTTGTTTTTTACTTTTATAGATTTCATTTATACTGTTTGAGAAATGTTGTTGATAGTTGTCTCTAAATGAAAATACATTAAAATAAAATACATTAAGATAATGTGGGTTAGTTGGATGTTCTAGATGTATGGGATTGCGTGTCTTGTTGTAAAAGCTTTTGATTGTACCGCCCGCTTGAGCGTGTTCAAGATGTCTACTTTCGGAGTGCGAACAAATATTATGATTGCTAACATGTTGAGGAAATGATGCACTGATTGGATGAGTTTTAAGCCCTCAAATGAGATGCTAAAGTTGCATAGTTAATGGGTTAAATTTGGAAGAAGCTCTTCAACTGTTGATGAGGAGGCAATTCATTCAAAGTAAAAGCATGACTTTGATGTCTAATGTGCTGGGAATCTGCCTCTATTTTTTCGTGAAGGTTTGAGTGCTAGAAGTGGCGCGCACATTATATGACGTCCATGCTCCACTTTTTTGTAACAGTCCTCTGCTTTGAATTTTCTAAGACTCTTTGGCGAAGTAAAATTATGGTGATTATTTATAATTTATTTATGTGTTGGTGGCTTCTTTTTATGATTTTTAGATAAGCCTTACCGCCTGGAATAAATTGTTGAAGTTAAGACTGCATGAATGTGCTGTGCAGAATTTTCTGGGTAACATGTTTTTGTTATCATTGTGTTTTCTCTCTGTTTGAACTGAAGTGGCTATAATAAACTGTCACCAATGATGTCATACAATAGAAGAGTGTTAGGAAAATGTATTTGGATTTACTGAACGTGATTTTAGGTTCTTGTGAGTGCTTTTCCCTCTCATAGTTGATTTGTGTGCGTGTGTGATTAATACACATCCCGTAAGATTGCCGCTTATTGTGAAATTGTCAAAGACAACACTCAGTAATGATCAGTGTTGTCAAAGGCGGAGAGGCCAAAATCTGCTATTTTTGGCCGCCATATAAACCGCCATAGCCGCCATCACATGTAAAATGACCACGGCGGATTGTTGAAATCCCGCCACCGCTTTCCGCGATGGCCTCCATTTGATAACACTGGTACTGATCCGGTAAAAAGAGTTAGGGAGGAGCATTTCCTTACCTTATCAAAACAGAATAAAAGCTGTGCACCTATTGACCATGGGATATGTGCAAAGAAAATAAGCATTATTTGAACTTTATGAATTATGCAAAGAAGGTGGAGTCATACTTGTGCAAAGTGGGATTGTAGAGATCTAATCAGGTCGACACAGTAGACTGAAAAGACTTAATCATATAGATAGTAAATTATGGCATTACAACTAAAAGTGTCATATCTAAGGAAATGCTTTGAGAATGCTTGTATATTTTGTAATGTTTATATTTTGGATATAAGTCTCAATGATTTTTATCTCATAGTTTAAGGTTATATTTACAACTTAATAGGACGAAGAGATGGTAGATGGCTATCACTTATTCACGTCATAGAGTTGTTTGGTTTATCCTTTGAATTTTTTTTGGTGTACAAATTTGATTTGGTATTTTAACTGTGTAATATGTACGGTGACTCATATTTTAATTAGTATAGAATTTGCGTCTACGTAGGGTCTTTTATTTATGATTTTTGTTTTATGAATATGCAAATCCAAGTCAAGAGAATTCAAGTAGTTAAAAGAATAAAAGATATGGTTTCCATGTTCTACCGTTCAAGCATCCTTTCCTCTGTGGCTTTTTGCAAGTATGCTTCTGTTGCGGTTACTTATTTTTTAACGTGTAGCTTATGATGGATATCTGCTTTTGAGCATCTTTGTGGGCGTTTCGGCTTGAATTTTTGTAATTAAGAATGTTATAGTTGTTCAATTGACATTCAGATACAACAATATGCATATTTATTTTTGTGATTACTCCATTATACTTACCTTTTTAACTTGTAAGCCAATTATGGTGGGTTAATATTTCTGCTTATTGCTCAGTTATGGAATGATGCTAGTTGAAGCCTCAATTTGTATTATATAAAATGATAGGTAATGTTATTCACTGGTTTTAAGCAGTCGGGAATAATTTGTTGGCAGCTATCAGTGAATGATCTTCGCGTTCTTCCGCAGCCTTATATTCTCAAATACTCAAAATTATGCTTAATAATTGCCTTGCGTGTTTGTTAGTTAGCATTATTATTATTATTATTTATTTATTTATTTTTTTATTATTATTATTATTATTGTTAGCCTATTATTATTATTATTATTATTATTATTATTAATGTTACCATACTTATTACTATGTCTCTTGATCAACATTACATATGGTTGTTATAGGTTGAGTGATGGAAAGTGGAGGGAACTCCCTTCCATCAGGGTCAGATGGCATGAAGAGAAAGATTTCTTATTTTTACGATCCAGAGGTTGGAAATTATTATTATGGGCAGGGTCACCCAATGAAACCACATAGGATTCGAATGACACATGCTCTTTTAGCCCACTATGGGTTGCTTCAACACATGCAGGTCCTGAAGCCTATCGCAGCTAAAGATAGGGACCTCTGCAAGTTCCATGCTGATGACTACGTGGCTTTTTTGAGGGGCATCACCCCAGAAACACAGCAAGATCAGTTGAGACAGTTGAAGAGGTTTAATGTTGGTGAAGACTGCCCTGTGTTTGATGGTCTTTACTCATTTTGTCAGACATATGCAGGGGGTTCTGTTGGCGGTGCTATAAAATTGAATCACGGAGGATGTGATATTGCAATAAATTGGGCTGGCGGGCTACATCATGCAAAAAAGTGCGAGGCTTCTGGATTTTGCTATGTTAATGACATTGTGCTGGCTATTTTGGAACTTCTCAAGATACACGAGGTTTTTTAAATTTGCTTTATTGCATTATCTTGTCGATTTAAGGTTTCACTGATTTTAATTTAGATTAAATTTTATTCTTTTCATGACCGACATTTGAAATAATTCTATGGCTTGTATGCAATATACCTTTTCATTATCATTAATTAGTAATCCATTTTTTAGGGGTTACTTTTACGGATTTTCTTTGCTTTAGATATCAATATGAATTTTAAATTGCCCTGTTAATATGCCAATCTCATAAATACCTAATATTTTTGTATTTAAAATATTGTTTTTAGGCTTAATTGCAATTATAGTCTCCCTAGTTTTACCAATTTACGATATCAATTCTCCTATTTTAAAATCTGATAGTTTTGTTCTTATTCTAATTTTTTAACTAACAACCGACGATGTGACTTACTTTAAATAACATGACACATGATGCAATGATGTAGAATGATTAATACCTATGAAATCGTAATAAAACCCTATAAAAACTTCACATCCAACTTCAGAAATTATTTATTTTTGTAATTTAATTAATGACATGAAAAATTAATATTGTTCTATATCATGAAATTGTATGCCACATCATTTAACATATGTCAAATCGTTATTGTTTAGAGGGACCAGACTCTCAACTTTTAAAATAGGGGGATCAATTTCATGAATTTGTAAAAGTAGGGGATCAAAATTGAAATTAACCTTGATTTTAACTTGGACATCGTATCTTATTAGTAATTAGTATATCTATAAAGATGTGTAAAAAGAAATCAATTTTGGGGTTCTCCTAATGGATGAAGGTTTTTGCAAATGGTTTCCTTCATTGGGCTTAGTAATATATTAAATAATAAGCTAATAGTTTTTTTTTGGCGAGTAATTGCTACTGATTTTCAACCTATACCTGTTTTGCGGGTTTGTTCTGTGGGACTCTTCAGAAACCTAGAGACCGATTTCAAGCTAATCATGTGATTATTTAGTATTTTTTCTATGTTGCTCATTTCAAGAAACCTTTGTCTCTTGTTGAAAAAGAGAAATTTTTTACTATTGTTTAACAACTTCAAAGATAAATTGTCCTTCATTGACGTGAATAGTTTTTCGCCTGTTGAGGATGGCATTTGAACTAGAGTCCCTTATATCTTTGAAAGAAACTTGTGATTTCCTGCCCTTACTTCAAAGAAGCATATATTTTTTTATTAGTCTTAATGTGGCTTGATAGTTTGCAACTTTTTTAAGATGCCACTTTTGGAAAACAATGCATTCTTAAATTCCATTAGCATCAGATGTTTTATATTAAATATAAATATTTTTTGCTAAGTGCCTTTCATTGAAATTTGCAATTCCTTTGTCATTGGGCAGCGTGTTCTATACGTAGACATTGATATCCACCATGGTGATGGTGTAGAGGAGGCTTTTTACACCACTGATAGGGTCATGACTGTTTCATTTCATAAGTTTGGGGATTACTTTCCTGGAACAGGAGATGTCCGTGACATTGGATATGGTAAAGGGAAATATTATTCACTGAATGTTCCCCTGGATGATGGAATTGATGATGAGAGCTACCATTCCTTGTTTAAGCCAATAATGGGAAAGGTGATGGAGGTTTTTAGACCTGGTGCTGTGGTATTGCAATGTGGTGCGGATTCTTTATCTGGAGACAGATTAGGCTGTTTTAATCTTTCAATAAAAGGTCATGCAGAGTGTGTCAAATATATGAGATCCTTTAATGTTCCTCTTCTGTTGCTTGGTGGAGGTGGCTATACAATAAGAAATGTGGCACGATGTTGGTGTTATGAGGTATTATTTACTCCTGAACTTAGAAAAGTTTGGCACTGAAATGTTGATATAAATAACACAACAGTTCATGAAAAAAATCTCCTTTAATTCTCACAACTTACTAGGTTGTGGGAAAAATTAAGTTCTATACTTCTACATGACATAATTGAAGAAAGTGTTCCTAAAAACATCTATTTAACAGCAAAATATTACAAATGGACTAATGCCTTCATGTGGTTTCAACCATTTAGCAGTACTTCTAAATTCTAATATATTGGAATCAATATGCGGCACTGTTGAGTGTTGATTTTCTGTATACATGTTATGCTTGCAAAATTAAATTATTTATTTTTTAAGCAGGCCGCTGTTTTTGAGTAACACATTTGTATTGGTTGTTGATCAGACAGGTGTTGCTCTCGGGATTGAATTAGACGATAAGATGCCTCAACATGAGTATTATGAATATTTTGGTCCTGACTATGCTCTTCATGTTGCTCCTAGTAACATGGAAAACAAGAACTCCCGATATTTATTGGATGATATAAGAACAAAACTTCTCGACAATTTATCTAGGCTTCAACATGCACCAAGTGTCCCATTCCAGGAGAGACCACCAAATACTGAGCTTCAAGAGGTCGCCTTTGCAATTACGATATTTTTTTTATACTCTTTAATGTTTCATTTCTCATGCAGATCTTCCTTTTTTTTGAATGATTTTTTTATTTATTATAATTGGTATTTATATGAGGGTAGGGATCGATCCTACAACATCCTTATCACTCCTCCACTTTAATTATCAAGCCACCCTTAGTAGTTCATATTCTCTTGATAATTTATTGAAGTAGTGCCAAACCGACCTCAAAATATGTAAAATTGATTGAATAGCATATAAGGTGCAAATTATACTGTTATGTTCACGGAATATACATTTCTCTCTCAATGATAAATGAAAATCCTGAAGGAGCAAACTATATAATCACTTCATTATTCAATTTTGTTAATCCTGACTTCAATACCACATTTTACTGTGTCTAATACCCAAACTGTCAAAATTGTATTTGAAACATTAAGGTTGTTTATATGAGGTCATAGATAAATCTGCATATTTTTCAAAGTCAATAGCCACAGATAATCGGGAATAATCAATCATGGCAAGATACAGTTTGAAGCATGGCCATGCTATAAACATGCACGAAGAGTGCAAATAGTATGCAAATTATGTCTCACTGAAATCTGTCTTAAGAATCATACATTGTATGGCTAAAAGTAAAAAGTCCCGTTCATTTTTATGTACAAACATAATTAAATGATCCACTATGTTTTTTTTTTGCTTTCGTAGTTAGATTTGATATATTTTTTTCATTTACAGTTATTGAATGAATTGGGCGATTGTGTAATAATGAAGAACTTGTTACATTTTTTTATGTATAGAGAGATGAAGATGAAGATGATGGAGATGAAAGATGGGATCCTGATTTTGACATGGATGTTGATAGGTATTCTCTTGTGTTTCTTGACTCCCATCTTGACAGTGTGTCTTTCAAGGCACTTAACAGTTTTTTTTTTACAGCAATCCTCTTAACCGAAGGGTGAAAAGTGAATATGCTGAAGCTGAGCATAAAGATGCAGTATGTCCCCAACCTGTTTTCTTTGCTTTCCAATGACACAAATTTGTTCCAAATAATCATATCTTAATATTATGATTTGAAAAAAATTTGAACTAAGCATCATAAAGTAATGAGTACAACATAGTGATTATAATGTGAGGTATATTTCTTTTTAATACTTTTCCTGATGACTCAGTTGCTGCAGTTTAGAAATTTCAGCTGTTAAGTATTCGTCCAACACCTGATTGGATTCTCATCAAAGGTTACTGTAGAAAAGAAAGTGATGTGTAAATATTCTCTTTAGACTTCAATTAGATAAAAACAAAGGGTGATTACAAAACTAATATATGGACATCCTATCATCTAATTAAAGAAATAACAAAGGGATAAAAAATGGTAAAAATCAAATCAAATCTTTCCTAATAATTAAGAAAATATTTTCTAATATTTTCTCAAGCTGGTGAAAGAATATCTATCATTCCCAGCTTGCATGTAAGATCTTGAGACCGCTCAAAGGGAAGGCCCTTGGTGAACACATCTTCAAGTTGTTACCCTATAGGTATATATGCTGTAGCTATAAGCCTGTTATCCAACTTCTCTTTGATGAAATGTCAGTTGATCTCTATGTGCTTTGTCTTCTCTTGCTGAACCTGATTATGTGCAATGTTAATGGCCAACTTATTGTCACATAATAACTTCATAGGAGCGTCATATTTTTATCTAGAGATTGTCTAGTATGATATGCAGCCATAAAAGCTCAAAAATCCCTTAGTTGTAGCTCTGCCTCTGCACTTGACCTTGCAACTACATTCTGCTTCTTGCTTCTCCATGACATCAAATTTTGCTCCTAGGAACATGCAATACCCTGCAATATATCTCCTATCCACCATTGACTCTGCATAGTCTAAATTTGTATACACCTACATGAAAAGTTTCCCATATTTCTTGGAACAGTAGTTTTCTTTAGCAGAAGAAAAGACATATGTATTATGTATATTTTCAAACAAATCAAAATATTATGTATTTTATGAAATCCTCAGCGTAGCATACCTTACCTTGTGGAAAGCAGGCCTGATTGTTAGTGGTGTATAATAAAATCCTCAACGTAATCAAGATAAATAAATTATTGGGTTGATTTATTTTCAGTGACTGGACGCAATCTGTGATTCTTGTCTCCTTATTTGTATTTTGCTACAAGGTGTGTGTGCACAATGATTTGTCTAATTGCTCAATTTCTTCCTTTTGGTCGGAACTTGTTTTAAATTTCAGGAAAGCTATCATAAACATCTAGACAGCAGAAGAGATATTACGGCTTTCAAGGAGATTGCATGTTCCAAGGTTGAATGTTTTGTCCTTTATTAAACTAAATGTGTCATTTTATAAGATTAGTATGGCGGTGTTAAAATTGCATGTCTTCAGGTGTCAGGGTCCGGGGTAGATCCAGTGGCAATGGATGAACCATTCATCAAAGAAGAGCAGGATAACTTAAACGAGCTTTCAGATCACAAGTCAAGATGAAGAAATAATGGGCACAGGTCAGCCGAACCCTGACCACTAGTGTCTGTCAACCTGTAAATTATAGTTTCCTTTTACAGTTGTCTGGCATTCATTGATGTCTGCTGTGTTTCAAAATTTTGCTTCATCTGGAAACTGAAGAGATATAGGGCAATTTTGCCTTAGTTATGATGTCTTTATGACTGTAAGATTAAGCTGTCGTACCACTAGTGCTTCGTTTTCTTCCTTTTAAGTGTGTTACTTCTAGTGCTTCGCTTTCTTCCTTTTTGGGTACTGTTATGATGTAAGACTATTAAATTATCTCGTAAAAGTGATAGTCTTTCATAGATCCTTGGGATGTAGAAAGTATAATCAGTCATCTTATTTTTTCTGATTCATATTTTTGTTTTTGACTGAGATATTAACAGTCTCATATATATATATATAGAGAGAGAGAGAATGCATCTGGAGAGAACGATTCTTTATTGAAAAAAATAAAAACAATTACATCCTTTAGATTATAATTTATTTTAGGATTACATTTTTATTAAAATATATAACTTGTTCTGAACTCTATGAGTTAATTCTCTATTTTCATTTTCCCTACTAGTTATTAATTTTTTTGTTTTAGTATGCTGTAACTCCCCCTTCTGCAAACAATCTTAAGAAACAAGTGATTTTGTCTTTTACCTCCGTATATGCTAATAACCTTCCCCTTCATCATGATTCATGACTCATGAGGTCACAAATTAGTTTACATATGTCTAATGTTTTATGTCTAACTTTTGGTTACACCATTTGGTTGGCCATCTCTGTCGTGGCGTCCTTTCCTGATGCTACTATTGTCTATCTATTACTATGCGTTATTGCCATGCTTTGCTAGTTCTTAGAATTCACTTGGGACAAAAATATTAGTTCGATCTTGATTGCTTTGATTGAGTTCAGCCTCCAAAGCAAACGATTTTGCTAGTTCCTAAGATACAATTTGAAGAAAAGAATTAAACGATTGCTTTGCATGAGTTCAAACTCCGAAGCAGACGATTTTTGGGTTTGGAAAAAGGAAGGACGAAAAGAGATAATTAATTTAGTGAGCTGAAGGCACAATATACATTTTAATGAAAATTTAATTCTAACTGTTAATTTTAATTTAAAGCACGTGATTAATTTTTCTCTCACAATAACTAGGTATTTTTATCGAAGTTGTTACCTATATATAATCTCTTGTTAAATGATTATAATATATGTCATTTGAATTATAGCATATTATTTGAAATATCTAATTATTCCATAATTTAGGAATTGTTAATCTTATTATTTATTTTACATTAATTAATTTTTTTTTCCTATTTCTCAAGGACAAAATGCAATGATGAATGAAGTTTTTTCATTGTGAATGAAGATAGGATTTTTATTTTCTTTTTATAACGAGACAATATTGAGACTCTTTGTTACAAGTTTTTTTTTCTTTCTAGTTTTTTAAGTATTCATTCTTTTTGTTTATGATAAATTTTCAAATAAAAAATGGATTTAAATAATTTATAATAAAATATTATTTGAAGTATTTTAATTTTTTGATACAAATTTTTTAGATAATGAAAATTTTAAAAAATATTTAAAATAAGAAGCTATTTTCAATACCTCAAATTATTTGAGAGATATATTTTTGGCTTAAATGCAATTTAAACTCTATTTTACTCAATTTGTAATTTTAATCTTTCTATTATTTTTTTAACAATTTTCATCTCTCTATTTTTTTAAATTCTGGCATTTTACTCAACTTTTAATTTGACTCTCAATTTTACTAATGTGACAATTTAACAAGGTGATGTGGCACCCATGTTATATTAAACTTACGTTTTTAATTATTTAATAAATCTATGATAAAATCAGATTAATTTAATTTAGCTTTTGTAAATAAAACAAATTAAAAAAATTAAAAAACAAAATAAGTGAAAAGACAAACTTAAAACTCTAAAGAAAAATTTATAAAAACAAACTATAAATAAATGGATACGAGATGAACAGACTAGCCTCTCTGCTAGTAAGTAAAAAAATAACGTGTTAGCTTGACTACAATTACGGATAATTATAGAAAAGAATGTGTTTGTGGATGCTATCACTAATATTTGTGTTTTATGCGGAGAATCCTTAATAGGGGGTCTTGATAATTTGTTGGAATATCTATTAATTATTGGTTCTAATTTATATATTGGAGGAGTAAATTTTTTAGAAAAGACCAAAATATAGAGGAAAAGATTAAAATACCCTCATATCTAATAAACATGATTATTTTTTCATTTCAACTTTTCCAGAACAAGTGAGTGTCTTCAATTCTGGAAAATTAAAAAAAAAAAATTTCAGGATAGAACATGATTTACATAAATCATTTTTGAAATTTTTAGTTATAATTGATGAAAGGGAAGACATAAAATTTAAATTTGAAATCAACAAGAAAAACATTAAGGAAATTATGTGATAGCGTTCTTGGATCTTATGCATTTCTTTGGAATTTCTAACTATATTTTAACTTTTTATATAATAACTTAAACAAAAACATGATTTAATTATAAATGTATTAAATAATTTAAAATATAAGCTTATAATTATATGGCTGTCACATCACCTCATTAAATTGCTATGTCAGCAAAATTGAAAATTAAATTAAGAGTTGAATAAAATATCATAATTTTTTAAAATATGGAACCAAAATCATAGAAAAAATAATAGAGGAATTCGAACAAAATAAAGAAACAAAAATTGCAGATTTTCTTAAAAGAAATGTGATTTTCATTCAGTTAAAAACTTTAATGATTAAAATATAAGTTACCCTTTTTAAAAAACATTTAATTATAATTTTAGTCTTCATATTTTTACAAATTCATAAAATGAATCTACCTATTAAAAGTTTGACAGTTTTGGTTATTCATTTTAACTTTTTAACTAAAAAATGATGATGTAACATGCTTTGAAAAATGTGACATATAATACCATGACGTAGAATGAAAAACACTTGATGAAATTTCAATAAAACTCTTTAAACACTTGACTTTTAATTTTTTATTTTATTTTTATAATTTAATTAATAACATATAAATAATTAATATATCTCGATGATTATATATCATAAAATCATGACATATCATTTAAAATATGTCAAATTATTATTTTTTTAATTTAAAAATATGAGTGATGAATAAAAATTGTTAACTTTTAAATTATGGAATGTCAATTATATTTTTAATTTGTAGCAAATGAATCCAAATTAACTTTTATTATTTTTGACTAAATTCTCATAATAATCATTTTTAAAAATATAAAATAAAAATCACTTTTCTTTTAATCAATTGACGATCATTGCAAAACTTCTGATTCTATTGAAGAATTCCTTGTTCTACCTTTGATGGTAGATTTGGTGTGTATTGCCTTCTTCTGGGATTTTAATTTAGTTTTGAGAGTTGTTGCTCCCTCCTTTTCACCATAAAAAACATCAAGAAAAGTAAGGTTGAGGTGGCGTAGACTGACCCACAAATACAATATAGAGTACCATTTTAGTTATAGGAATGTAGTTACTCTTGGGAACCCTATAACATGGAAACCATAATAAAGTGTAATTAACTGCTTTTTTTTTTCTGTCTTCACACAATGGAGTAAAATGTTCTATACCAACGTGACAAGGCAAAATTGCACAAATCTCATACTCAGTATACATTAAAATGTAGAGATGCATAAAACTCATCCTAAAAGTTGGACATTCATGTTGCACTTCAGTAACTTCTAGGAGTATAGGTGTATCTTAAAATCTTGTTTAGACAATCAGCTAAACAGATGAAGTGACAGCTAATTTTTCCAATTGTTTTTTATCAAGAATTAATACAAGGTCCATGGAAATCAAATCTTTTTGTAAATCTGAAACGTCTTCTGCCTTAAAATTATATGTTGATCGAATTTTCTCAGCTTCACAATCTGCTGCCTCAGCTTCTGCCAGCAGGAGATTAGCTTCTTCTACATCACCCATTTCTTGGGCAGCAGCTTTTTCAGCTCTAGCAGTAGCAGCCGTCAAAAGTAGCTTCTGATATCTAGCCATTGCTAACTCTTTCTCCTTTAATAAGATCATTCCCTCAGCTTCCTGCAATATATCAAGGGTGCCTTTAATGTCTTCCTCAAGCTTTTCAAGTTTCGAAGTGGCCGTATCCATGTCCATCCGAATGTCCTCTTTTTCAACACACAGTGATTTAGCCTCATTAGTTATTCGTCCAGCCTCCTTGAAATTTCTAGCAGCAGTAGCAACTTTTTTTTCTGCTTCAAGTTCTGGGACTCTCTTATCTATGAAAATAGTCCTCTGCTTGAAGGATATTATATCTTGTTGGATGCTTGCCTTTCTTGAAGATAGTTCCTAAAAACAAAGTAATGACATTTGTGAACAAACTAGAGTCAACCTGTGTTTTTACACGAAAAGAAACAAACAGGAATGGTTCAATTTGATTGTCAACATGTTTGACGAAAATTACAAAACTTACATTAAGATGTTTATTTACAATAAACTAGCTGTGTTTACCTGTGCTTAAACACAGGTCTGAAAAAAAACACAAAACTAATAGAAAAATCTATTGAAGAAATGGAAGTGTTTGAGCCAGAAAAAGATAAACGGAAGTTTTCACATGTGTCTATTTTTGGTCATTGTTTTAATAATAAAAATAAATAGAAAGAGAAGAAATGCCAGTGGAGTTCCATTATATCTAAAGATAACGAACCAAAAGATTATTTTCAGAGGAAAAAGAAACATCAATAAACCTCACTTGTTTAAGATAAAAACACAAATAAGCTACCTGCATTTGACTATATGTAATAGAACTATCTCAATCTATATTCATCTAACATGGCTTGGATATAACATCAAATTAAAGGTAGGAACTAGGAAGTCTTTGTGATAATTCATCACATTTCAACCAATTGCACAATTCAAAAGTCAAAACACATAAATAAGTATAAGAATTAACATGCAAGGAAGCCAAAACATAAAAAATAAAAGAATTAACCTGCAAGGAATCTCTTGCAGCGGAAACCTCCTGTTGAAACAATTTCACATCTCCAGAAAGCTTTTCCTCATTGTTTGCCAGTCTAAGTTTGTCCTCCCCAGACTTCAATATAGACGACATCAAACTTCTTCTTAATTTGACTATTTCCTCGTACCCATTTGCTTCCACCTCAGAAATTCTAGCAAATTCCCTAAGCTTTGCTTCCATTCCTTCTTCCCTAATGAGAGAGTTATCAATTTCGTCCTTCTTCAGTGACAAAGTTTCATTCTCTAATTTCACTTGAGCAAGGGCAGATTGCAATTTGTCATACTTCAAATCAATGGTCGACTGAATCTCTTTAAATCCAGAAACAACATTATTTATCTTGTGCTCTACTGTTTTTAAATCAGAATCATTGTCAGCTATCTCTTTTTCTTTCTGTTTGACTAAAGCAAGAAGTTCTTCCAATTCATCCATTAGCACATTCTTTCTTTTACAAAGGATCTCTTTTTCTTGTTTGTCATCCTCGATTGAATGCTCAATGTTATTATTAAGTTCTATATGAGCTTCACGTATAAAATGTGATTCAATCTCGAACTCCATCTTTTTAACCTCCAAGGCTTCTGATGATGAAAGCCATTGATCCATTTCTTTTGAATACACCAATGTTGCTTTCTTCATGGCAGAATCTGCATCATTCACAGCATTCTAGAGCAGGGAATATAAACATGTTAGAAATTCCAGCTATATCTTGAATGAGGAAGCTAAAGAAATAAGGCAGCAAATAGATGCAAAATTATACAAATAAAAGAATTTATTAATATCATAGGGTAAATTGCACCTCCTTTTAGAGAAGAAGCTAATATTACACTTCCTCACCTTTAATATATCTGATTCTCTAGTAATGGGTTGTTCTCTAACAATGGAATATATGATCTACCAAAAGAATCTAGTATGAGTGGTTGTAGACCTGTTGACATACCCAGAGATCCAACAAAAAAATTGGAGATGGCAAGGGGACCCTATGGATACATCATGCTATCAAAGGCTTGTCGGATAGTTAATATATTTGGCTCATACAAGGGCAACTATTGCTTTCTCAGTAAGCCTTGTAAGTCAATTTATGAACCCACATATGAGGACGCTGTCCGTAGAATCTTAAGATACTTGAAGGTACACTGAGAAAGGGCTGCTGCTAATAAAAAACACAACAATCACTGGAAGCATACAAATATTATCTTTTAAATAAAAAAATAATTTATGCACTAAAATAATTTTTTTGTTGGAATTATGTAGAATTGTTCCACTATTTTGTGTACAAAGAAAAAATGAACACATAAAAACATTAATACATTACACATAAACAAAATATATCAGATAATACTATCGGGCACGAATACCATTACACCCGCTTCTGTATCCATTAGCTAACGGGTAGTTAAAATATCTTTTTATTTAATCCACAGGTATAAGTTAAGCTACCCACCCCATGCCTGTCACAGATTTTATCCGTGGGTATAATTTTTTTTGACATCCCTAACCTGCAGTCTGCTGCTTCTCCATGGTAGCAATCAGGGCAGTCTTCCCAAGGAAGACCTGGTCCATTGATTCTGTTGGAACACATCATGTAACTACTAATCCTCATAACCTAGATTACATTGGAACAGACCACATCCTCATGGGGAATGATGATTGTCTTCCAACTGTTTACTGGTTCCTATGTTGGTAATGCTTTCCATAGCTGAAAATCTAGTTTGTGTCAGATGTTTGCTAGTTCCCAGTGATATTGATAATTCAGTTTATGGTGAGTTTCATCTTACTCATTTCTTAGTTAATATTTCAAGCCACACCCAAAGTTCTGTTGGAAGATTCTCTTGGGCCTGACAGGTTCTACATCAACAACATTTGCCTTACCTTGCACAGCCCCCAAAGAAGTTTCAGCCAGTGCAACCTCTTTCTCCGTTCCCTATCATTCCTGTAGTAAATATTAGAGGTGCTCGCAGTGCAGTTTGGACGGTTTTCGGTTGATCCAAAATTACAATTTGAAAAATATTATTAAATAGTATTATAAAATTACTTTAAAGTAACAAGTTTGAAGCAAAATATTATATATAATATACTAAAAATTAATATTGATCGATTTTGATTGAAATAGTAATAAAAAAAAATCAAATTAAACAAATAAGTATTATTAAAAAAATAATTAAAACTAATAAATAACAGTTTAATACAATATATCATACTAAAAAAATAAATAAGTTTTAAAACTTATAGATGTGGTTTGGTTGGTTTTTTACAATGAATCCGAAATCCGATTCGATCCGTGCAGTTTTCACACAAAAAATCCAATCACACCCAATAATATTCGGTTTTTGATTTTTTGAATTGGTTTGTGGTTTCTTTTGGGATTGGTTTGGATGTGAACACCCCTAGTAAATATATTTGCTTATACAAGCTATTCTACTATAAACAATGCCATTCCCATTTTCTACTCTATTTTCCATTGCAGGTTAGATCAACCATTAAAGTAGTGTCTGATAGAGCAAAGGTAAGATAGAATTGAATGAAGGAAATTATTCTATTAATTGATAAGAAAACAGAAAATGATTCTAGAGCTAATGCTCCTCAGTTAGAGAAAACAATTCTCATACTGCCCAACCTCTAAGGTGTAACTGACAAAAATAATAAAAACCGTCCAGCTATTTCTGCACATACTCCTATTTATTAGTGGAATATTAACTCCTATTTATTAGTGGAATATTAATTCCATATGCCAGCTAGGCAATCATTATTTTTCTGCATTCTCTTTCTTATTCTTTCTCACATATACTTGCCATTGCTTAGGCCCCACCTCATCTTTATTTACTAAGAGATCCCCCTCATCACTTGTGGGGTCCAACTCATTCCTATCATCACCCCCACCTTCAACAGTAGCCTTGTCCTCAAGGCGCAAATCAGGGAATTGACTCTTCAGCAACAGTTCCTTTTCCCAGGTAGCATCTCCAACATCCATGCCTTCCCATTGAATCAACCATTCTCGCTTATGCTGCCCACCATCAAACTTATCCCTCCATGACAAAACCTTAGCAGGAATAATATCTCCAGTGTCAGACTCCAAACTGCTAGGTAATTGAGTTGTAGCAGTATAATTGCCTACAGCTTTCTTCAATAGAGAAACATGAAAAGTAGGATGTATTTTAGATGTTGCTGGTAACTGTAGCTTGTAAGCAACCTGCCCTATCTTCTTAATGATTTGATAAGGACCAAAAAATCTGGGAGCCAATTTTTGATGAATTCTATGCACAACAGATTGCTGCCGATGAGGACGTAATTTAAGGAAAACCCAATCACCAACCTCAAATTGAACTGCCTTGCGTTTTTTATCAGCTTGGTATTTCATGTACTCTTGAGCTTTGAGTAAATTAGCTTTCAGTTGACGCAAAGCTTCATCCCTGTCTCTTAACTCCTGGGCTACAGCTTCTACTCTGGTTTCTCCCTCCAAAAAATGCACCAATACTGGAGGTTTCCTGCCATACACCACCTCAAAAGGGGTAAACCCTGTGGAACTATGGAATGTGGTATTGTACCATAGTTCTGCCCACGGAATCCAATGTGCCCATGTCTTAGGCTGGTCTGCAATAAAACAGCGTAGATAGGCCTCTAAACAACGGTTAATCACTTCTGTTTGGCCATCAGTTTGGGGGTGGTATGCCGAAGACATTTTAAGTACCGTACCTACTAGCTTGAACAACTCTTTCCAAAAAATACTCACAAACAAGGGGTCACGATCACTAAGAATCAACTCCGGAATTCCATGCAGTCTAACCACTTCCTTCACAAAAATAGCAGCAATGGAGCGAGCAGTAAATGGATGTTTAAGAGGAATGAAATGACTATACTTGGAGAGACGATCTACCACCACCAAAGTAGCTTCAAATCCATTACTTTTGGGCAAACAAGTAATGAAATCCATAGATATCTCACTCCACACCAAAACTGGAATAGGTAGTGGCTGTAGTAATCCATTAGGCGTAGTTGCGGCATATTTTTGACGTTGACAAGTGTCACAAGCTTTCACAAAATCTTGCACCCTTTTCATCATCCCTTGCCAATATAAAGTGTTTGCTATTCTCCTATAAGTGCGTAGGTAGCCGGAGTGACCCCCACTAGGAGAAGAATGAAAATCCTTAAGTAGATCTTCAATAAGTGGTGAGTTAGCCGGTATAACTAACCTATTTTTGTAGAATAAGATGCCACCTTTTAGGGAAAACCCAGGTTTAGCAGTAAGATCCTTTTGAATAGCCTCCACAATGCTTTTAAGCCAGGGATCCTGCGACACCTCTTGTTGCAGCTGGCTGGTCTGCTGCCAAATAGGATAGGATTTAAGAGCATGAATTTCAGCATCCTCATGTTGTCTAGATAAAGCATCAGCCACCTTATTCTCCACTCCCGCCTTATATACCACCTCAAAGTCAAAACCCAGCAACTTAGCCATCCATTCCTGCTGATTTTCTGTGATAATATGTTGCTGTAACAAGTGTTTTAGGCTCTTTTGATCAGAATAAACCACAAACCGCCTTCCTAACAAATAATGTCTCCAATGTTGAATAGCTAACACCAAAGCCATTAACTCCTTATCATAGGCCGATTTAGATAACCTAGATGATTCAAAAGCCTTGCTAAAATACGCAATTGGATGTTTAGATTGCAACAACACAGCACCAACCCCTTTTCCAGAGGCATCACATTCAATTTCAAAAGGAAATTTGAAAAACTGGGGCAGTTGTAATAGCTACTTTTAATTTCTCAAAAGCTTCGGCAGCCGCAGCATTCCATCTAAAACCATCCTTCTTTGTCAACTCGGTCAAGGGTTTAGCAATATTCCCATAGTTAGCTATAAATTTTCTATAGTAACCCGTTAATCCCAAAAAACCTCTCACCCCCTTGACGTTCTTAGGGACTGGCCATTGTAACACACTGCTAACCTTGGCAGGATCCACAACAACCCCTGCTTTGGAAATGACATGGCCCAAGTATTCAACTTGGTGTTTACCAAAAGCACACTTCTTTCCGTTAGCCACAAACTGATGTTGTTTCAAAATGTTTAGAACCATCTCCAAGTGCTGCAAATGAGCAGTCCAACTAGTGCTTTACACTAATATGTCATCAAAAAAAACCAATACAAACTTCCTTAAAAAAGGCTTAAAAATATCATTCATCACTGATTGAAAGGTTGCAGGGGCATTGGTAAGGCCAAATGGCATCACCATAAACTCGTAGTGACCCTCATGAGTACGAAATGCAGTTTTATGAATATCCGCTTCCTTCATACGAATTTGATGATAACCAGATTTAAGATCAAGCTTAGAGAAATAACCTGAGCCATGTAACTCATCTAACAATTCGTCTACCACAGGGATAGGGTACTTATCTTGAATTGTAACCTTGTTAAGTGCACGGTAATCTACACACATGCGCCAAGATTGATCCTTCTTCTGACCAAAATAACGGGGCTAGAGAAAGCACTAGTGCTGTTTCTAATCACTCCCTGCTGCATAAGGATCTGAATCTGTTTTTCAATTTCATCCTTGTGTAAATGAGGATATTTGTAAGGCCTCACACTTATCGGACCAGTACCCTGCCGAAGTTCAATGGAATGGCTAGTGTTTCTTGTTGGAAGAAGACCCTGGATTTCTTTAAATACAATAGCAAACTGATCTAACAACCTTTGCAACTCCTTATTCTTTTGATCTGAGACGCGAGGCACTTGTGAACCTACCACCTCCATCAAGGTAGGCCATTCATAGCGTGTTATCAGCCGGGAAGAAGTGATGATGCTTTGGAAGGTAGCCATCTTCTCATCTAAGGCTTGGCCAAGGAGTTTCACCATACTGCCCTTATGGTTGAACACCATAGATATTTCTTTCCAATCCATGGTCACCTTCCCCAAAGTTTCCAGCCAAACAACTCCCAAAATCAGATCCACACCACCTAACTCCAACACATAAGCATCAAAACAAATCTGCACCATTCCCACATCCATCTGGATTCCCTTACACCTACCCATAGTTAGAACACGATGACAATCTCCTAACTTGACCCCCAGGGGAGTAGAAGGTACCATAGGCAGCCCTAGAGCTTCAACCACCTTAGGAGATATGAAATTATGTGTGGCTCCACTGTCAATAAGAACCAAAATAGGTGCACCTTGCAAACAGCCCTCTACTTTCATTGTGCGAACCTGGTTTGGAGTGGTGGATACACAAAAACTCCCATCCCTTTACATTCTAACTCTTCTTGTGCAATCTCTTCTTCCGATTCGGCCTCCAACACCACAATGTCTCCTTCATCGTTGACCACTTCATCGTCCCCCAAGATAATCAATCGTAATTGTTTCGTTGCGCATTGATGGAGGGGATCCCATCGTTCATTGCAGCGAAAACAAAGTCCATTCGCGCGACGCTTATTAACCTCTGCGCTTGGTAAATGGCGAACACCACGTGAGTGACGGCGTGAAACATCACCAGATTTAAGATGTGAAGGAGGAGTAGAATTGAGAGGGTGTGTTGACCCGATTTGAGATCCAAGACCCAGCCCGATACGCATTTTACCCACATTGGTGCTAGTCTGGTTAGGGTTTGCAAATTTGTTCCCTTCCTCTTCGCGATTGGCCTAATTAGGTTTTTGAAATCGAGCCCAAGAACCTTGACCCGATTTGTAGCGAGATTCAGATCCCTGCCCCGAAACAGTAGCAAATTCATTCTCAACATCACGAGCCAATTGCATCGCTAAGTAACGATTACGAGGCCTGAAGGTACGCACACGAGAACGAATGTCATGACGTAAACCACCAATGAAATAACCCAGAAATTGTTGTTCTGGTAAACGGCCACATTGTGAAGAATACAATTCGAATTCAGCAATATAATCCTCCACAGATCCAGATTGTTTTAATTCCTTCAATTCTTCAAAAGGATTCTCCAAACGACCACCACCAAAACGAACGATCAACGCCTCCGTCAAACTCTCCCAAGATAGATCCTCCGTAGAATCGTGCCATTAATTGAACCAATGAATCGTAGGACCTTCCATACTGAGCTTCGTCAATTGAATTCTCACATCTGCCGAAATGCGTTGTACGTCGAAATACGTTTCTGCTCGAGTGATCCAAGCCACTGGATCATCACCGGTAAACGCCGGCAATTCCACCTTTTTTGCAGCTAAACGAAATTCATCTAACGGTGAGGGAACTGCTGGACTGTCGTCCTGAGACGTCGGTAAGGGAACTGCTGTCAAAGCCCTTTGAATTTCAGAACCAATGAAGTCACGTAACGACTCAATGCTGTCCTCCACAAGTCCTAAACGTTCCTCCACTCCGGTGATTCTTGCGTCCATTCTGGTTTGCATGAACGTAGCAGGTCGGACCAATTGATAGAGCAAAGGTAAGATAGAATTGAATGAAGGAAATTATTCTATTAATTGATAAGAAAACAGAAAATGATTCTAGAGCTAATGCTCCTCAGTTAGAGAAAACAATTCTCATACTACCCAACCTCTAAGGTGTAATTGACAAAAATAATAAAAACCGTCCAGCTATTTCTGTACATACTCCTATTTATTAGTGGAATATTAACTCCTATTTATTAGTGGAATATTAATTCCATATGCCAGCTAGGCAATCATTATTTTTCTGCATTCCCTTTCTTATTCTTTCTCACATATACTTGCCATTGCTTAGGCCCCACCTCATCTTTATTTACTAAGAGATCCCCCTCATCACTTGTGGGGCCCAACTCATTCCTATCAGTGTCCAACATATAATAAAACTGGAGTTGATTTTTGTTCTACAGTTGTTTGGGGAAGGCCTGTTGGTTACCCTCTACTACATCCTCTTATTTAATAAGATCACCTTACTCCAAAACTCTAGAACACATTATTTGTCCCCACACACCATCCAAATGCTTTTACCCCAAGTTCTTTTACTTTTTTTCCTTCTGGGATCCTACTCACTGTACATATGTGTATCCAATGAACATACTGGCCTTGATAACGTTAAGTCTTAAATAATAAGGTACTACTAACTTGCCTACTCTCCAAGCCAACATATTACAGTTACAACCAGGTTTCTGGGTGTGCTTGCTATCATTTCCTTCACCCATGCAATCAACACATGATGGAATTCAGGTCTTGAGAATGTATACTAACTGGTTGCTCTTTTACTCATACATGATACAAATTTCTATTGCAAACGAAAGAATATATATTTCAAAAGAGGTATATTATAAGCTCTCAATTTCTATACACTTCTATACATATATACGCGGGTCATACGTACTACCCACCTACCTCCAAAAGTTCAGTTCTCTTCCATTTTGTCTTCCACTTTTCCCTCCATTCCAGCACCAACTACTGTCCTTGTGCAGTCTGTTATTTCGATTTCTTCATTTAAAGACCACTCCCACTACTTCCATTCCTATTCCTTCCCCTGGAAATTCTCCACCTTCCCCACTTGATTGGTAGCAAAGGACTTATTGGTAGCAAAGGGGTTCCACTAGCAACTGGGATTTGACTACATTGGAACTTTCTTCAGTAATCAAACCTGTTACTATTCACACTGACACTAGCCCTTACCGGTCATTGTCCAATCCAGAAACTTCACATCAATAACACATTTTTTGAATGGTTATTTGGATGAAGAGGATTATTAGCAGCAACCTCCAGGCTTTGAAGCCTAAGTCTCTGGATGGCAAGGTCCACAAGGCCAGTTTTGGCCTCAAATAGGCATCTAGGGCCAAGTTTGAGCACCATACAACCAACAAATGCAATTAAGATGACATAGAAACATTCTTCAACAGTATATTACTTCTTTTGTGTGCTTCATCAGTGTAGGCACACATTCCCAAGCCAACTAAAATCTACAAGACAGGGGCTATGAGATGAATCTATTCTCAATAATAGGAACAAAATTAGCATATGTAGTAGCTTCTTATGCATGTCAGGCTATTTAGTTTAAAAAGATTCTTGATAGACTCTAACTCTAGTAACTGGTAGCTGAGTTGAAAACATCAAGTTCGACACATTAGGTTCAACAGTGAATCAGTAGCTCGGAAAAAATAACTGCAATAAGACTAATATGTTTCCTCGTTGAAATAAAATCTTTAATCTTCGGCTTGACATGAAATTGTAGTTTCAATTCAACGCCACAAAGCCAAATGTATCCATATAGTTATCAAAATTATAATCACATGACCAGATTCTTTCTTTAGCATTTTATTAAATGGGGTTTCACAAACACATCTGCGAAACACATCTCTTAGTTACTCAAACTTTTAATCATACCAAGCAAACAATAAACTAGTTTATGAACCTTGCCTAAGAGAGACATACCAAATTTTAAATTGTAAGTTATACACTATTGTTAGTCAGCAATTAAGAATAAAAAGATTCTCGACACACTGCCAAGGGCCAAATGAAACCAAGGTTGATTTTCTTCGTATCAAAATAAAAAAGTTAGTGTCCAAGTCAGTATCTCTGTCAGTACAATTCTGAAGAAACATATTAGCTTCTCAGCTTTCAAACCCAATGATGTAAAGTTACATTTTTTACATTTTCATATAGATATGAAAATGTGCATGTATGTTTAAGATAAGGGTAAAGTAGCACTCGGCGATTAAATAGGATTAATAATAAATGTAAAAAATGTAACTCTACATTATTGGGTGTTTTTTCACTAACCGTTGCAAAATGGTGGAGTAAGATTGCACATTCTTCCTCGGCAGCTATGTGAGAGTGGAGGGCTTGCTGCAATTTCAAATCTAAATCATCCACAAAGGCATCTGCTTCTCTCAATGAAGAGGCGAATATTTGTTTCTCCTTCTCAGCAGCAGAAAGGTGTTCGCTAATCTTTTCAGCCCTTTCAAAATCTTCAGCTTCACAGGCTTCTTCCAATTGCTTTTCAAGTTCCATGTATTTGAGGGAAGCAAGATTTTCATTCTCAACGGCCTTTCTTCTTCTCCTGATCGCACCCTTTCGGACAGCAGATGCAGAGTTGACCAATTGACGGGCATTGATGAGCTTCTCATTTATTGTGGCCTTAATTTGACGAAAGGATGCCTCAGAAAAAGTTTCATCGACATTATCCATCGATTCCGCGGCGCTTCTGGATGGTGATTGGATAACACTAACAGCAGCAGTAGCTGCAACATCAATATCAGCATCATCAGCGTCATCATCAGTGATCGGCTCACTAGCAGTAGGAGCAGCAGTAGCTGCAACATCAATACCAGCGTCATCATCAGTGATCGGCTCACTATCAGTAGGAGCAGCAGTAGCAGCAGTAGCCGCAACATCAATACCAGCATCATCAATATGAGGGAGCGGAGAAGGAAGATCCACATCCGCGGTGTCTCTACCATATCCTATTCTCAATCCAGATCGCTTTCTCCTTCTCGATGAAGCGTGTTGACGAGATTGATCGGCTTCTGAATTTTGGAGGGGATCGAGGACGAGCGTGAGGTCAGAAAATATATTCTCATCAAGGGGCTGCGAACACGATACTGCTGAAGCATGAGCATCGCTTTCAGAATCATTATCAATACGATTCTTGTCTTCGATTTGGGCAGGGTTGAACAAAACCATCCCTTCAAATAGTGAATCCATATCTTCGCCTTCCATGTTTGGACTTGCCACTTCCCCTTATCCTCACCCCAACTCTCAATCACTGTTCGGTATCAAATAATCAAATTCAATTATATTACACATCACCCGTATATAAGTGAAAGTGCATTTCGATATAGATTGTGAACAAGAACAACGTCGCTATTGATCTCACTGCATTGTCCAACGAGGAAGATCCGTTTGCCGGAGAGCTGAAGAGAATTTGTTGGGGTTTTTGTTTTTGAGTGATTTGGTTGCTCAGAGTCAGTGGGGAAGCAGGAGAAGAGGAGGCTCGTGCTGCTGTTTTTTTTTTTTTTTTTTTTAATAAAAAAAATTAATTTGGGTGTGTGACCAAGACTTTATTATTTATTTATTTTTAAGTTTATGTTTTTTAATATAATATTTTCTATGTTAAATTACACATGTAAACTCTTAGTTTATTTTGTTTTCACCTAGCTTCCTTAATTCTTTTTAGTTTTATTTAGTCCTTAAATTAATTATAAAATGAAGGGAGAGAAAAACTTACATTGATAAAAATATTTTTTTTTTCTTCTTTTTATATATGATTCAAATTTTTTTATTTAATCATTCTATACTCAAAATTTTTCCTCAATATATGAAAATGTTTGACAATACTCAAAGTTAATCAACATTATTTATTGCATTTTATGACAATTTTTGTTCTCTATGTGCAACTGCTAGGGTATCTTCTTGGAAAAATCGTGCTTATAGCACAAAAAAATCAAAAGGGGAATGGCTTATGTGGGTTATCATATGGTTGTGAAAGTCCTCAAAACAATATCAACTTGAAGGATTATATTTATTATAGCAATAAACTAAGGAAGATTTGACAAATATTCTTTAGTTTTCTCATTTTTGCTTTCAAATGAGTGTTGCAAATGTCTCCATGATTCTCTTCTTTAACCTATCTTAATATTTTACATAGAATCATATCTTAGTTGAGTCAAAAAGAGATATTTATGGTCACAATGAATTAACTTAAAAATCAAACCAAGTTAGCCTAATATTCAAAATTCTTAAGGCATAATGAATTAACTAATATTGACAAATAATAGATTCCTACTCAGCTGCTTGCAAATCTGAAAAAAAATAAACAACATAAAGAGTAAGTCACAAAGATTTAGTGAGGAGACAACAACCACCATCAATTAGAAGGGAAACACAAAAGACATGAATACAGATTTAGATAATCAAGAGACGTCTTTATCTTATTGATAGCCATTTCCTCCTAAGGGTGATCTTTCCGTTAGGGGCGGCTCCATCTAACAGATGACCCTCTCCTCTCAATCCTGCAACGCATCATCGCATCAATTAGAGAGCTTACATCTTATTGATAGCCATCTTCTCCTACGGACGACCTCTCCCTAATCAACACGTGGTAACTAGGTGCACCTAACGCAATTAACGATTTAATAATTATAACAACGATTTCCCAAAACACGCGTTTAAAATTATTTCATCGAAATTCATGAAAAATATATTCATTCACATAACAAATAAATATTTAAATACTTTAACTCATACGTAAATCCAACAAATAATATATTATATAACAAATATCATTAAATTAAATAATTGACGAAATTAAGATAAAATTCAAAGGTTGTGTTTCCCAAACTTTTCAATAAATACTTTAATATAGAAAACAAGTAAAATAATAATAATAGTAGTATAAAAATATATGACGATGATCGTCGTCAACTCACTACTATGGAGAATCGTCTAAGTTTGCTTTTCAACAACTCTCAGAGTAGTCGGTATGATCTCAGTTGACAAATCTAAGTATAAAAAATATTTCTAAGACGAAATATTTCTAAGACGTTAGAAAAATCTATTTTAAGGTTTAGCTAACTCTACAAAACCATGAAAATCATTTAAATATACTCTAAGCACAAAATAATATTTTTATTCAAATCTACATTTTTCTATGAATTCATACTAAGATTAGAGTTGTGCATTTACCTCAATGAGTCTCAATTAACAACTCTCAAGAGATGGGTACTCTTTTACTTCCTTAGAATACATTTCCTAACCCAAAAATGTCAACCAAAATAATTTGTAGGAGTATGAGAAATTGTGCTTGTGGAGATGTTACCTTTTAAGGGTTGAGGATTTGAGAAATAGAGTGAGAAGAAGCAACAAAAATGGGGGAGGGGGTGTGTGCAGAGAGGGAGAGGGAGAGGGAGAGAGAAAAATTTAGAGAAAATGAGGGAATGAGTTGGAAAGAGAGTGAGAGTGAGTGAGATTGAGTTGGTTTTTATTTATTATTATTATTATTATTATTAATTATTATTATTATTATATTTTTTTTAAAAAAAATACAGGACGTAACAAAAGCTAACCATTTAATGTCCATCGTTGATTAAAAACAAGTTTACATTTTGGAAGGGGTCCATGATTTCTATCATGGGTAGAGTTCAACCGGTTAATATGGTTATTCATGGAATGCTCTTATATAGTTTTCGCATTTACAATTGGCCTGTTAGCATTCTTATTTTATCTGGTCTAACAATATCTTTACTCATAGACTAGTAGACTATGGTATTTCTACATAAGTTTTAATTTGGAGGAATTCAACATTTTCTTTCATTCACGACCAGTGCTTTAGAAATATATATCAATTTTCAAATGTTAGATTTTTCTAATGTACCCTTTTTTTTCCTAGGTTTTTTGTTTTCCATTTTGCTAACTCCCTAATAGATCTAGTTTTTTCCTTCCAGCACTGCACTCTTTTTTGTTTCCCAAAGGTTTTGGCTCTTTGAATTTTTTCGATAAAATTTTTAATGAGACAATTGTTGTGCTGCACAATGCTATCACCTTGGATATTGGTCTAGTTCCTCCAAACTTTGTGTTTCCTCTTTTATTTTAATATACGATTTTGGGTGTTATAGATGGTTGATTTGGGATTATAGTTTGGATGCCAAATTTACTATACGTTACTTTTGCACTCTTTCTCTTTTTGGCTTAAAAAATAATTTTATTATAAAATTTGTAAACAAATAATAAAAAAATTATTTTTTACTCATATTGTAAAAGATTTTAAAAAACTATACATTGATTGAAAAGATTAAAAAAAAATCAAATTGAAAATTTAATTTAATAATTCATATGTTAATATTTTTACATAAAAAAATTATCTTCAATTTTTCTATTTCACTCCCATTTTCTCTTCTTTCTTCTCACCCCATTTAAATAAGAAGATAAGAAATTATGGAGATGTAGTGATGATGAAATTAAACACAGATTCTGACAATAGATGAGACTCTTATATAGTGTTAATAGTCCTTGCAAGTAAGTTGTGTCCGAGTACACAATTTACTAACAATAATCTATTATTACCCTATGTTTGCAGCTATTAGGACTTATAATCGAACTCTGATATCAACTTCAAGAAGTTCAATATTTTTCAAATAATATTTTTTTTTACTCAGATTTGTCAGCTGAGATCCTATCTACTACTTTGAGAATTGGTGGAGAACAAACTTAGGCGATTCTCCGTAGTTGTGAGTTGACGACGATAATCGTCATATATTTTATAGTTCTATAATTATTATTCTACTTGTTTTTTATATTAAATTATTTATTGAAAAATTTGAGAAATACAACATTTGAAATTTATCTCAATTTTGTCAATTATTTAATTTAATGGTTTTTGTTATATAATATGTTATTAGTTGGATTTATGTATGAGTTACATTATTTAAATATTGGTTTCTTATGAGATTGAATATGTTTTCCATGAATTACGATGAAATAATTTTAAATACGATGGAATACCACATGATATAGATTTGAGTGTTTCCATATGATTTGAAGGATCTATCCAAGTGATAATTTCAAATAAAGTACCAAATAAGAATGAAGAACACAAAATAAGAAAATATGAAGAAGTAATGAAATGGTAGAAATCGCCACACTCCACAACAAGAATGATAAGATCAAGTTAGAATCCCCACAAAAGTAGAAGACTCTTGATAAGATCCAAATTTGGTTCAAAGAAAAACCCTAGAGAGCATTTCTCTAATCTCACACTAGTGTTTCTTTTCTTTCCAAAATAAGTCATCTATGTCTTATAATAAAAAGACATATATAGCCTGACACAAAATAACATGGTGCCTAAGCTACCAAATATTTAGGTACACACAAGTCAACATAATTCCTAATTATAAGGTATGCTTATTACATCCCAAAATTAAAATTAAGTCTTAAGATATATCTATGACCATAAGATTAATATAATGTGGATTAATCTTTTCATATGTCTTAAGACTAAAGAAATTAACAATTTGTTTTTCTAATTATTCTTTTAGCTTCCAGTCTTCCCTCTAGTCAATGGTCCCGCTCCTAGTTCTCGAAACTCATTAATCTTCATGTTGAGTTGGTCCACATCACCTAGCCTTTTTATTAAACAGACCAGACCATAAATAAGCCAGACCATAGACCCTTGACGACCTAACATATTTCCATCCCTAATAGAGAGGCAAATGTGAGCTTTTCATCTTTAGCCCAAACAATGATTTTTTTAATAATCTAAAACAAACACCATTCAACAAATTAAAAAAAAAATTGAAAAAATACAAATGTAACAATACAACTACTTATAATAAAGTTGCAGCAGTATAGGGGAAAATGAAAACGGTTATCTTACTTTTTTAAAGAATCAGTAGCTAATTATCATCTTTAATTGAGAAAGACTTTCATGGCCATACTAAATAAATATTTTTTGGACACACTCACATGTGAGTAAAGATTAATATATATAATTGAATAATATAGTTGTTATGTGTGGGATCAAATAATATTTATTTATTTATCTTTTTGTGATCAAATAAGAAATTTTCCTTTTAATATATAAAATATAATATATTGCATTAACTACATCACCAGTTGTCCGTTGTACAGCTCTGCACATTTTCTCTATATTTTCATTAATTCCTAAATAATCCAAATTTTCTCTATAAAATATAATATATTGCATTAACTACATCACCAGGTTGTCCGTTGTCCGTTGTCCCCTTCATATTTTAATCCAAATTGTTGACCAAACCGCCGTATATTCTGAGCTCCATCAGCAATAAGACTCAATTACTTCGTTATTCCTCGTTATTTGATGACCCCCAAAATATTTTGAGGAGGTAGAATAACTTTCTTGATGATTTTGAACAGGAGATTTTACTTTAAATTTCCTCTTCTTTCCCCTCTCCATAGCTAGCAACATCTCTTTACATTCTTTAACTAACATTCTTGCAAGATGCTTCAATTTCATAAAATTTAATAACTTCTATTACTTTTATTGAGAAAAACAGAAATAGGTCTCCAAGGTTTTAACTTCTAAATTCGTAACAGTTCACCTAATATATATATATATATATGTGTGCGCGCGTGCGCGCTGTATAGAGATGATATAACATCACTAGAATAATAATAATTCAACATTTCATCTCCATATTAGTATATATTGACCAAATATGAAATAATACCAACAAAAAATAAACATTGTAAATTCATAAACTTGATACTCACTAGTGAAATTGAGAGTTTACCAATGTTATCAGAACTTATTGAACTAGTATGAGTTTACAAGTGAATTAACTCCTTCTTGTGACTTAGGATCGTGAACTCACGAGAATTTAAGAGTTAAAATCGAGAGTTTAACGACGATGCACCTCATAATTGTGCATTCATTCCAACACAATTTATCAGTCATGACTTGATTCAATCTCCTTGATCTTGATTCAATCTCCTTGATCTTCACCCAGTTCAACATCCTTCAAAGGAATCTTATCTATGTTGGCCGTAAGTAATCTAATTTCTTCTTCAGTTAAGCTATTTTTTGCATGATGAAAGGTCTTTTCATTTGACTTCTTTTCAACCTCCACCGCCCAACTGTAAATGATCATGCCAATAACTGCGATAGCCATTCCCATGATATTCTTGAAAGTTAGCTCTGAATCAAATAGCAGCCATCCCAACGTTAGGACACATACTGTTTTCATGTGGCCTAAAACTTGGAAGGAAACAGCTGAAAAGCGCCCAATGCAAAGGTACTGGCTCACATTGCAAAATACAGCTAGCGAGCATGAAAGAATAATGCATGCCTGCATAAGTTAAAGAAATAAATCAAATCAAATAATCAAACACTATTTTTATAAAAACGGGAGGAAAGTGAACTTACAATGGCACCAGAAGACATCTTATAGTTGGTTATCAATTTGCCGCTAAGGTAGTAATCAACAAATGGACCAAGAATAAGAAGAAAAAGAGCTTGAATGGGGGCAGTCTTACTCAGCAATTCAAAAGATCCAATCGAATATTTCTTTTGTAGAGAACCTATTGACTGCAACACAAAGGTGAAGAAGGAATCAAGAATAAAAAGAGCCAATACCAAAAGTAGGATGTAAGTTCTCAGATTCTGTCATACTCTATTTAATAATGAAGCTTATCTATTCTAATTCTTGACAATTCCCATGTGAAAAATAAATTACTATTAGAGCTTACAAGCTTAATAACCGTGTGCTTTTAGTTATGATTCTAAATCTTCCAACAATTACCTAGACTTAACGCCAATTCATAATAATATATTAAAAAATAACATGTGAAAAAGAACTCGTAACAGAAATAGCAAAGACTTTCATATTTCCAACATAAAATAGAAATCTTGCATTACTTACAATTTGTTGTAAAGATGTTGATAAAACTGCTATGCAAGCACACGTGAAACCTTTGAGGTTAACTTTTACATCAGTTACAGTGCAAACACCAACACCAACAACCACAACCATCACTGACATTTTCACTTCCCTTGAGTAGTGCTTGTTGTGAAGGATCCATTCCATCACACAAACCACAGGAATCATGCTCAATTTTGATATCTGCGAACACACATAATGTGAAATTTAACAACTGAAAAGTAGCAGTGAAAAGTGAAAACATGGGTATGTGACTATCATTTGTAAAGTGAGTCATGGGAATGAACAGAAGAGTCTGAAAACAATGTGACAAATATAGAAGGGGACAAACAAATAGACAAGTGGATTCAATCAAGCAGTAAAACACCATAATAAACAACTCTAGATCCTAGGTAAAATCTATAACATATGGGTTGTCATCCAAGTATGAAGGTCATTACAGAGTAGATATAAAGCCTCATCATAACCAGATTCTCTCCCAAGAGCACTGGTCTTCCAAGTCACCAGCTTAAATCCTATAAATACTGAAATCCCTTTCATTACAAAGGAACACCCATTGCCATTAGAGTAGGATTGAACGCAACATATCTACTTCTAAAAGAGGGCTTCAATATATAGTGACAAATCCTAGCATGTATAAACAGCAAAGTAAATAGCTCTTGAGGTAGTAAACTTGTAGAGTTGACATAAGCGCTCAAAGCTAACAACTAGGGATAACCAAATATGCATTTCAATGGTTGAAGATGAAATTATTGCATCACAAGAGATTTATTAAAAAACATACTTGGTAGAATCCAACGGAGTTGAGCATGAGGCTAAAATTCATCCCCGTGATAGACATATTGGCCACCATTGAGAACCAAAGAAGCTCCCACATAGGGACATGCTTTGATGCTGAGTAACCAGTAGCATTTGACACTATACCGACGAGAGCAGTCACAGCAAAATGGAACCCAGTTAACGTACTGGCTGGAAGAAAAAAGAAATTATGAGAATCATAGATAGAAGATGATTTCTTCTTACGTAAAAATTTATGTAGTAATATGAAAAGATTAATACATATAACAAAAATCAGATGATATATGAACAAAGAATCCAATCAATGTCGAGATCTAATACTCAGATCCAAACATGAAAAAAAGAAATGATACTATACTAGTTGAGATGAGAGAATTAATTAGCTGACCAAAGGTGAAAGCGTAGCCATTGTTGGACATGAGCTGTTTGTTGGCCATGATAATTCCGACGGAACTGACAATGTTCATCGCCCATGCTCCAAAATTCGATATTGCTGCGGACGATGGTTTCTTTTCGCTCTCCATCATCTTGTATATTAGATTAGAGATGATTAATTCAATTTCTATATAGAAAGAGATAAATAACCGCTCCGCTCCGCTATACAAAAAGTAGATCTCACGAAGCAAGAAAAAGCCTCCTCCTATCTGTAAACCAGTTTGCTTTTCCGAATTTAAATTCGATCTGTGCCGTTGGCTGGAATTAACTAATAAATTATTACTATTTCATTTCAGAACACAATAGGAAATTAATTTATGCATCCTCTGCTCTCCTCTCTTCTCCTCTCCTCTCCTCTCCTCTCCTCCCCTCCCACACACAACTCACAACACTTCCTCTTTGGCTCTTGTTTCGGCTTCGCACCTCCTCGCTATTCTATTCCTTCACCGCTTCACTTCACTATTGGAATATAAATTTCTATTTATTCTTTTATTTCTTTAAACTTACTTCAATTTTTAGTTAGATCATCTAATTTTTATTTATTATCTCATTTTTAACTGTTTACATTATTATAGAGACACAAAAAAAAAAAATAGAGCTTAATTGATTAGTGATAAAGTTAATTAGATTTTTAATTGAATAATTAATTGATATTAACTCAATACGAGTGAATGTCATTTATACCATATTTGAGATTAATGGAAATTTTAATTGACCATCAATCCATGCAGAGGCTATCTTTTCAATATATGAGATACATTTCATATTTCATATTGTCTCTTCTTTCCATCCTAATAGTGATTATAGGTAAAGTTGTTAAAATGAGTTAGTCCGAATGAGTCGGTCCACTCAGCATGCTAAGATATGGGGTTTGGGCTAGAATCATTTCAGTCCGATTCTTTTAAGTGTTTTTAGTTTGATCCAAATATTAGTCCGTATAGGTGTCGGGGAACTCATAACCCGCATAACTAATTTAAAAAAAAAAATTGTAAAATTGACCCTATATAATATTTAAATTCGTTTGTGTTATGCTACATAATATCTCTAACTTTTGGACAATTAAACTTATTTTAATTTGTGTGTTGTTTTCAAAATTTTGAATTGAGTTTGTGTTAATTGAAAAATCGAACTTAGTTTGTGTATAAAAGAGTAAACCATAAGTAGTATACCATAATTTTTTTAAAATTGGCCTCGAAGAAAATATTCAAGTTAAAATAATCGCAAATAAATTAAAAATATAATGAATAAAAAAATGTGTAGGTCATCGGCTCAGCGCACAACCTGTCTAGGGTCGAGTTTGGGTAATATTTTTTCAGCCCATATTAAAACAAGGTTTTTTGGTCTAGTCAGAAGAAACTCGTAAGCCGTTAGGGTCGACCATATATGAGACGGGTAGCCCGTTTTGACAGCTCTACTTTTAAGGCTTAAGAAGTCTAGGTCGAGGAAGAGTCACAAATCAATGAATGTTGTTTCTCTGTTTTAGACGATGTTTAGAGACTATTCAAGATTAACACAAAGAGATGATTAACTATAAATCTAAATATTCCTAAAATCTCATTTTTAATATATCAAACAAGTTGTAAACCTCAAAATATGCATGATTCTATGTTTATTTGATTTTCACACTAAAGTGATAATATATTTAATGTAAATATTAAACATGTGTTGATGAATTAGTAGATCAATTCTAACAAGATTTTCATCTGTGGTTTAGTGAAAGTTATGCTTGAAATTCAGTTTTACTTTATTTGGTTATGTTTTCTTTTGAGCCAGAGAATTCATGTTTATTGAATTATATTTAGTGTTTTACGTTCACAGTTATATAACTATTAAGATAATGTTTATTTTGTCATTGTCATATCGTATTTTTATATAGTTTTATATCATATCATATACATCAACGAAACCCTAAATTCATTCGTAATGTTGTCATACTATGGTATTTTGGTTTTTTATCCGAGAGACCACACCTTCATATGAATCTTTTAGTAATTATTTGGCTCAAAATATTTGGTACTATTAGATTTATAATTGAAGTTGAAGTTTTTTTTGTGAATAATATCAGTATCAAAAGATTTTGATTTGTTTTTGCCGAATCAATTTTCGATTGAAATTTGGCGATTCTTGATTTGTTTTTCCAATATTCAAGTGAAGAAAATAATATTGGTTATCACATTTATAATCTTTACTGCTATTTGTGAATCATAATAACATAATTAGAAACAATTTTAAAAGGATTGTAATTGTCAACGTTATATTTGTTGTGCATTAAATAAAGATTTGATTGTTTAATTTGAAAAATGTGAAGTCAAACATTGATTCTAAAACTATTTTTCTATTTAGTTTAAGAATCATTCAGAAAATATGTTAATCCATTTAGCATGAATTTAAAGATTCAATTTTTTATTTTATTTAAAATTAAATATATTATAATTTAGGAGTTTTTTCACTGATGTGTTTTAATAAGAATATTCTTATTTTTCAATCAAACTTTCTTGATTGTTGTTGATCAATTACAATGTTCACCTTTCGACTTTGAAATGATTTCTTACAATTATCTTTCAGTCCATAAATGGTGTTTACAAAGTCTAATGGTGTTTACAAAGTCTACTTTTATTGGTTTTTGAGTTTAAGAAAACTATTTAAAAATCACAGTCCGCTCTAAAAATCGAATGGACATAAAGAAAGGGGAGAAGTGACTCAAAAGTGAGGCAAGCAAAATATGAAAGGGAGAAAAGAGAAAGTTGGGAAAAACATCCAACTTTGGTGTACTTTTCATAATAGTTTGAAGCTTATTATATAGTGATGGAAGTATACTCACATTTATTTTCTAACCAATGTGGGACTTTAGTATGTATAGATTTGAAACTACTCAAAATATTAGAGTTTTCCAATGTGAGATTTCCAAAAAAAATTATTTTCAATGTGTGACTTGAATTTTAAAAAATATGTTTATTTCCACTTGAATTT
Source organism: Cicer judaicum (assembly GCA_037974835.1). Classification (NCBI taxonomy): domain Eukaryota; kingdom Viridiplantae; phylum Streptophyta; class Magnoliopsida; order Fabales; family Fabaceae; genus Cicer; species Cicer judaicum. Next base: position 16,289,452 of record JBBPBS010000738.1, read on the forward strand.
ACTCAAAATATTTCTTTCCAATGTGGGATTTGAATTTTAAAACAAGTTTCTTTCCACAGAAATTTACAAAAAATATTTCTTTCCAATGTGAGACTTAACAAATTATTAAATTCATACAATAACATACTTATGTTCCAACAATCCCCCACTTGAATTTAGAAAAATGTTTCTAAAATAGCGTCAAACGCTTATATAAGATCGTGCATAAACAAAGGTGTCTCTTGACTTGAACCTTTGCATAGTAAGTAAGATTTATATTCAATAAGAGTGACTTGTAGTCTTGAACTCTATCTCTGACATCAAACCCACACACAATCTTTTTGGATGGTGTATTCTCAAAAGTTCGTGCATTAATGGTCCTGCACGTGTATTCCTGTATAGTGAACGCTCTAAGAATTTTTCCTCGAAATTCCATAGGAAGCAGCCCACTTCCACATTCACATAGGTGAGTCTATCAAGAGTACTCATGTAGCTATGTACTCTCTCCACGTAGAGTATAGATCTCATTAAGAGTTTCTATTAGCTCATCATATCATAGCTTGAGGAATCATGTTTCTCTACTTTATAATAGCATGTTCATCTTATATCACTTCACGACTTGTTATTACCCATTGAACCAAATTCTTGATATCTCTAGTCTTTTAGGTCGGGTTACCATCATGAATGACTCTATAGGCATTTGTCACATCCTTTTGGATGTATTAATGACTTTCTCTCTAGTTAACCCTTTCGTCAAAGGATTTGCTAAATTTTGATCAGTGCATATACGATCCACTAAAACAATTCTTTTAGAAAGTAATTGTCTAACAACGTTGTGCTTATGACGAATTGATCATCTCTTATCGTTGTATAACAATTCTCGATCTTTGCAATAGCTGCGATACAATCGTAGTGGATCAACACAGTTGGCAATGGTTTTTCCCATAGAGGGATCTCTGCTAGCAAGCATCTCAGTCAATTTGCTTCTTCACTAGCAGTAGCTAGTGCTATCATTTCAGACTCCATAGTGGATTGAGCCAATATCGGTTGTTTCGTCGATTTCCATGATACAGCACCACCGGCTATACTAAAAACATAGCCACTGGTTGCTTTTGAGTCATCTGGTAAGGTGTTCCAATCAGCATCGTTGTATCCTTCAAGGACGGTAGGAAACCTTTGATAATGTAATCCTAGACTCATGGTCCTTTTAAGGTATCTCATGACCCTTTCGATAGCGTATCAATGCTCCATACTAGGTTTATTAGTAAACCTGCACAACAATCCCACGACGTAGGCTATGTCGGGTCTAGTCCAATTAGTGGCATACCTGAGGCTGCCAATGATGCTCGCATATTCAGTTTGTCTAACACCTTCACCAATGTTCTTGAAAAGTTTCACACTTGAATCGTATGGTGTGCAAGCAGATTTACAATCAAAGTAATTATATTTCTTTAGGACTTCAATATGGCGGTTAAAGTCACTCTCAATATGGCGATTAAAGTCATTCGCAACACATTCAATATGGCATTTAAAACCACTCTCAATATGACGGTTAAAGTTATTCGCAATATAGTGTTACCACTCATAACTACTAAAAACAAATGGACTACGGCATTACAACTGCTCTAGAAAACCAATGGGACTGCGGTATAATAACCGCTCTAAAAACCGAAGAGACTGCGACATAACAACCGCTCTAAAAATCGAAGGAACTACGACATAACAACCGCTCTAAAAACCGAAGGGACATAAAGAAAGGGGAGAAGTGGCTCAAAAATTAGGCGAGCAAAATATAAAAGGGAGAAAAGAGAAAGTTGGGAAAAGTATCCAACTTTGATGTACTTTTCACAATAGTTTGAAGCTCATTATATAGTGATGGAAGTATACTGACATTTATTTTCCAACCAATGTAGGGCTTTAGTATGTATAGATTTGAATCTACTCAAAATATTAGAGTTTTCCAATATGGGATTTCAAAAAAGAAAATTCAATGTGGGACTTGAACTTTAGGAAGTATGTTTCTTTCCACTTGAATTTACTCAAAATATTTCTTTTCAACGTGGGACTTGAATTTTAAAACAAGTTTCTTTCCACTTAAATTTACAAAAAAATATTTCTTTCCAATGTGAGACTTCAACAAATTATTAAATTCACACATTAACATACTTATGTTCTAACACCTTTTAATCACTAAAATAATTTTTACAAACCACTCAAACTATCTTTAAGATCATAGTCTTGAATTTCAAATGAAATATTAAAAAAAAAGGTTGATATATCAGAATCTACTCAACACTCGTTTGAGATTGACTTTCAGCAAAAAAACTCATTAAAAAGATCCTGAACCTAGTGAAAGAGAAGTGAAGCATCAGTGTCCTATTTATCTTTGTTGTCCTAGTTGTATTTGTTTCATAAACCATCAATCTGGATATTGATCTTGTTTATGGTTATTGATATTGTTTTGCTTCTTTTAAATTTTTATGCTTAATCATAGTTTTGAGTTGCTTTGATGTTAAATCCACTTAAGATATGAAACTTTCGTAAACTAGGATGATTTTAATTTGACTAGATTAATGTTGTCAAAAGCCATAATGATCTTAGTTTGTCCAGACTCTTATTGTCACAACCCGAAATTTAAATATTGTGACCGGCGCACAAGTTATACTCCTAGCCTGGCAAGTCTATCCATTAACTACCATTTCACTAACATATATATATATATATACACTTCTTAGTCAAAATTTCGACAGAGTATCCTCTGTAAATTCAACATTTTCAAATTTTTTAAAATTCCTGTTCAGCTTTCAATCCAGTCATAATTCAAATAACATAATCAAACTGTTTAATACACTTCCCAAAAAAATCTAAATAGACTTTCTAGACTCCAAAATAGCTGCAATTTACATAGACTCAACAAATGTTACAAAAAATGATCCTCGATCAAAGAGGCCTACCAAAAAAAAGAAGTATGTTGAGACTTGAATCAAATAATAGATTCTTACTCAGCTGCTTGCGAATCTGGAAAAAAAATAAGCAACATAAAGGGCAAGTCACAAAGACTTAATGAGGAGACAACAACCACCAGCAATTAGAAGTGAAACACAAAAGGCACGAATACATGTTTAATCGCTTGACGTAAATATTAAAAATCCAGTTGATAACGAAACGAAATTAAAATGAACCTTAAAATCATCATACAAGTCAAACAAGTAACAATACAAATTTTTTAGAATCAAGAGGCGGCTTTATCTCATTGATAGCCCTTACCTCCTAAGGGTGGCCTTTCCCTTAGGGTTGGCTCCATCTAACGGATGACCCTCTCCTCTCAATCCCGCAACGCATCATCACGTATCAATTAGGGAGCTTACATCTCGTTGATAGCCCTCTCCTCCTACGGATGACCTCTCTCGTAGGGGCGGCTCCATCTAACGGTTAACTTTCCCTAATCAACACGTGGTAACTAAGTGCACCTAACGCATTAATAATTATAACACCAATTTCCCAAAACACGCATTTAAAATCATCTCATCGTAATTCATAAAAAATATATTTAATCGCATAACAAATAAATGTTTAAATACTTTAACTCATACGTAAATCCAACAAATAACATATTATATAACAAAGACCATCAAATTAAATAACTGACAAAATTGAGATAAAATTCAAATGTTGTGTTTCCCAAAATTTTCAATAAATACTTTAATATAGAAAACAAGTAAAATAATAATAGTAGTAGTATAATAATCGTCGTCAACTCAATGCTATGGAGAATCGTCTAACTTTGCTCCCCAACAACTGTCAAAGTAGCCGGATCTCAGCGGACAAATTTGAGCATCAAAAATATTTCTAAGACTTTAAAAAAATTATTCTAAAGTTTATTTAGCTCTAGAAAAATCTAAAAAATCATTTAAATATACCCTAAGCACAAAATAAGATTTTTACTCAAATCTACATTTTTCTATGAATTCATACTAGGATTAGAGTTGTGCATTTACCTCAATGAGTCTCAATCAACAGCTCTCAGGAGATGGGTACATTTTTCCTTCCTTAGAACACAAACCCTAACTCAAAAATCCCAACCAAAAGAATTTGTAAGAGTTTGAGAAATTATGTCTGTGGAAATGTTAAATCCCTGTTAAGGATTGAAGGTTTGAGAAATAGAGTGAGAGGAAGTAAGAGGGAAGGAAGGAAAAGAAAGAAAGAAAAAGCAACAAAAATGGGGGAGGGGATGTGTGTCGAGAGGGAGAGGGAGAGAGAAAAATTTGGTGAAAAATGAGGGAGTGAGTTGAAAAGAGAGAGATAATGAGTGGGGTTAATTTGTTTTTATTTATTATTATTATTATTAATTATTATTACTATTATTATTATTATTATTATATTTTAAGAAAAAATGGCACGAGATGTGTCAATCTCCTCCCCTTATAAAAAATTCGTCCTCGAATTTATTTAATAAATACCACTAATCTTGAGTTTCAACATAAGTGCGGGTACTTTGCACAGATGACTTCTTCAGGTTCCCAAGTAGTTTCTTCAACGGATGGACCACGCCAAAGAACTTTTACTGAAACAATATCTTTTTAACATAAACGTCTCACTTGACGATCTAATACAGCTACCGGATGTTCAACGTGCGTAAAATTAATTATTATATTTAAAAATTCAACTATTTAGTTCCTCTATTATATTTTTTAATTAATAATTATATTATTATATATATTTTAAATAACGTAGCATATAACATGATAAATAATTGATATCTATAAAATTGTAATAAAATTATCTAAAAATTTTAATTTTAACTTATAACATTATTTATTTTTATAATTTAATTAATAATATATAAATTATTAATATATTTTAATAGTTCTATATACTATTTTTTAATTAAAAAATTTAAAAGATTGACAAAAGTTGTTAAATTTAAAAGTTAAAATACCAATTACGGAAATTAATAAAAATAGATAAACAATTTGATTAAACCTAAAAAAATTATTGCTTACTTTTTAAAATGTCCCCTTTTAAACTTCATTTCCAGATGATATATAATAGAAAGATTACTAGAATTGAAAAAAGAGAATAATAAATAAATTTTTTTATTCATGAAAAATAAATAGTTGAATATAATAAATAAATAAATAAACAAAATTGATATTATAAAATAACATTTACATAAAGTCAATTTTTTTTTATTAAAATAAATTAGGATCGAGGGAGTAATTTTTTTTTAAAATATAGAAGGAGAAATGTTTTGGAATAATGGGAGTACAAAATTTTAGCACAGTAAATTCCTTAGCCAATTTAATAGTAAAAAAGTCCTAAAAAAAAAACTGTAGCAACACCATTTTAATTGGCATTTCCCATGAACATTTATCGTAAATGCAATGTAGCCCTTTGCGCCCAGGCCCCAGGCCGTGGGCACTGCAACATTACCATTAGATTTTTTATATTTAATTAATGTCATGTATTAATACTGAATTACTAAGTTATTATATTTAACTAGTTAAATTAACTAAATAATTTAAATAATGTACAAATTAAAATGAGGTTTCTTGCTTCTCACTTCCGCTCCAACCAATGAGAGATATCGACACATCTTTCTATTTTCTTCTTTCTATTAAATAAATTATATTTATCACACTTTTCTCTTTTCTCCACTCTTTTTCATCTCTTCTCACTTCCTCCTTACAGCTAACATGCCCGAAATGATTTATTTTTTTACAAAACCGTTAAATGAGTTAGTACACGAATGCAGTCTAAAATAGGAATACCACTATCCCTGAAAAACAAACACAAAAGGATTAGATAAACCTACGTGCAAACACCCCAGTAAAATACATAATTCGAGTTACAATGCTACCTTCAAACTATCATCCCTCATCTATGCTTAGAATTATTAAAATTAAACATGCATAATAACCACACTGCACAATGCGGCGGACCAGATGCGGTCTTCAGCACACATTTTTAAATACATATTCAACAAAATACCACAAGATCAATACGTACAGAAAAGAACATGGCATCAAACCCCATCATCAATCCTTGCTGGTTGGTGCAGGTCTGTGGGCACCCGGGGGGGCAGTTGGCCTAGGGAAATTGTAGTCAAATTGCATACCTGCAAAGTGCGGGGCTTCCACATAGGGACTCTATATCCATTTGTATCAAAACACATAAACTTACATTAATTTCATAGATATAGCAAGAAAGGCTTAAATTGTTTAAAAATGAATGAATATGGCTGGAAGAAAAAATAGATGATAGATGTCGACTAGAAATAGTGCACCTGCGATGCAAATGCAGCATGAGTTGAAGAATCAGGACTTGAAGATTTGGGTGATGTACTAGGAGAACAAGCATCATTGCTATTTTCACTTCCATTCAATTTATGTACTGCTTTGTTTAGTATATTTTCATTCTCACTCCCATTGGCTGTCTTAACCCTCTACATTCAAATTGAGTTAATAACATTTCATCATCAGTATACACAACACTCTGTTGCTAACAATTACATCAAGAGCAGCGAAGAAAATACTACCTGGAAGATTTTACCAAGTGTTTTCAACCCTTTTGCTCTTGCACGTAGCTCTTCTTTCTTGATGCTGCTGTCTTGAAGGACCTAAAGCGAAACACACACTTAAAGTAAAAAACACCAAGCCCTAAAATCTACAATAAGCTATCTAACAATTTGACATTGGAGTAGCAAAAACAACCATTTGACACACGCGGGAAAGAGTGGCCTCAATGTCAGCCACATTAAGCTTCCACAGAGAGTCAATCATTAATTTCTTGTGAGATTGCATGTATTCTTCAAGCTCTTCTTCGGTGTAGTTCCCTTCAGAACTGAGTTGTCTTTTCATATCCTCCTGCAGTTGGATCAAAGCAATTGCCCCTTGAACCATAAACAAAAGCTATTTGTCAGTACAAACTTTTACTTACACAACAGCAATTCATGTTTGGAAGCCAGAGTCAATATGAATAAATAATAAGTGTTGAGTGTCGACCTTTTATTTCAGTTTATATATGCCTCAACCAAACCTTCCCAACAAATTGGACAGTGTTTGAACTTAGAGAATGAACACACAAACATTCACTTGTATTTCAGGTAGGTATTTATACAATGCTATTAGTCACACTCAATGACATATTAACTAACAGCATACACAAGTCAGTTATAACCACCCTCCCTCATTAAATTGGTTTACACACTTTAACACTCACCTTTAAGGCTTAAGTCAATGTCACTAAATGAAATTACACTTAGCATATCCCTCATATCCTTGAATTTGTCAACTTGTAGTGGATTTTTCATAACATTAGCAGCCTGCAGATCTATCTTACAGTATGTGAGATTGACCTTCCCTTTGCCTACTGGTCATGAACAAAATTTAAACTATGTCTATGTGCTTACTTCCCGCATGAGCTATGGGATTTTTAGCAAGGTTTATAGCTGATTTATTGTCTACCAATAGTTCCACAGCTCCTCCATCACCCACTCCAATCTCCTTCGGTAATTTTTGCAGCCAAATAGTTTGACAGGCTGCATTGCATGTTGCAATGTACTCTACTTCACATGAAGAAAATGCTACAACATTTTGCTTCTTTGAACACCAAAAAATTTGTGCTTCAAGAAACTTGAACACATCCCATTGTGCTCCTTTTCTCCACTTTATCTCCACACCAATCTGAATCAATGTTGCCCATTGCTATTGCTGGAATTTTGAGAATTTGGAAACAACACACCAAAATCCATTGTTCCTTGTAAATATCTCAAAATTCTCTTAGCTGCCAACATGTGGGACTAGTTAGGTTCCTGCTTAAATCTACTCACCAATCTCGCACTGAATGTGATATCAGGTCTGGTATTACATACATACCTTAAACAACCAGCTATTTGTATGTATAAGGTGTTGTCACCAATTCATACTTGCCACCATTGGAGTACATTATGAATTACAGTTCAACAAATTGAACCTCTTGAATACATTTGTCACATTTTTAAGCCTTTCAATTTCATACTGAAATTGTCTCCCTGTACTCCCTTCACATATATTCCATGTTCAACAGTGCACATGGAATATCCTATTTGATTGAATAAGGAATTGGCCAGTTCTCTTGTTGCAAGCTCAAGGAGCTTGTTTCAATCCATACAAGGCCTTATTAAGCTTGAGTACCTTGTCTTCTTTTCCCTTTACTAGGAATCGTGGTGGTTGTTCAACATAAACGTCCTCCTCAAGACAACCATTTAAAAATGCTGACTTGACAGTAGGTTAATACATCTTCCATTTTCTGAAGTTTGCTAGAGCCACCACCAATCTAACTGTTTTAATTATTGTAACTGGTGCAAATATTTCAGTGTAGTCTAGCCCAGGTTTTTGTAGGAATCCCTTTGCTACCTATCTCTTGCCTTGTGCTTGGCAATTGACCTATTTGGTAAATACTTCACCTTATATACCCACTTAATTGCTATAGGCCTTCTGTTTCCTGGTAAATCCACCAATTTCCAGGTTTTATTTCTCTCTATTGAACTTATCTCCTCCAACATTGTTTTTATCCACACTTGTGCATCTTCCTAATTGATAGGTTCAACATCAACAAATGCTAGAAGCACTACATCTCCTTCTGGTGTAATAAGGTGGTCAGGTATCACTTCACAATCATTGAGTCTTGCTAGTTGGATTCCGTTTCTTTGAGGTCTTGCTCTAATATTTGAATCAGCTACTTCTTGATTAACTTCCCCTTCACTTAGTTGATCCACTTCAAACTCAATTTCTATTGTATTTGATGGCTTGCCATTCATTTCTTCCTTCTAACTACAACTCTTCTTCTCATTCACTACCACATCTCTACTTATCACAATCTTTTTAGTGATTGGATTGTAGAGAGTCTATAGGACCTTGTTGAATGATACCCTACAAGTATCATTGGTTCACTCTTGTATTTCAATTTCTTTCTTCTTTGATGTCCATACTTCCTCAAAAACCTTATCCAATCTCTTGGTTGAACTTCGATTTAGAACATAGCATGCAATGGTCACTACTTCAACCTAAAAACAATGTGGTAGACTATTTTCTTTCAACATGCTCCTAACAATATTCATAGTTGTTCTATTTCTTCTTTTAGCAAGTCCATTGTGTTGCAATGTATAGGGAGCAGTAATTTTATGTTGAATTCCCATGGGATCACAAAACTCTTTAAATTCTTTAGATGTGCAGTCATAAGGATTTTGAAGTGTTTTATGATTGCCTTTCAATCATCACTTTAAATTTCATAAAGACATTAGACACTTCATCTTTTATCTTAATAAGAAATATCCACATCATTCTGCTATATTCATCTACAAATGAAACAAAGTATTGGTTGCCTCCTAGTGATAGTGTGTCAAAAAGACAACATATAAATAAAATACTTCTATCCTGCACTTTGCACTCATTGGAATGTAAGACACAAAGGATTTTTTGGATTGCTTACAGATCAAGCAATTATGGCACATGCTTGCAGGAACTCTTCAGTATTGGTTGTTGCCATTAGCAAAATAGGTTCATAATCATCTTCATCATGTGCCATGTTTGCTGCTTCCGCTGATTTTCTTGGTACACTCTAGCCAAAACAATTATCTGCAAAGTGACCAATTTCTAACAATTATAGCATTGAATTTTCTTTTTATTGAACTTCTTCTTACCATTTTTCTCTTGGCCACCCCTTCTTGATGATGATTCTAGTTGATCAGAATCATTGCTGGCTTGATATTGACCACGATTGTTTCCACTTGTGTACTTTTTCTCTTTCTTTTTTCCTTTCTATCCCTTCAATTTTTCATTTCATCCTTTCTTGGCAATTTGAGCCTGCATGGCCTGTTCAGTTGCACGTTGTTTGTTTCTATCTAACACTCTTTGTTCATGTGCTTCTAAAGAACTCTGTAACTCTTCAATCTTCATTCCGGTTAGATCTCTAGATTCTTTTATGGCTACCACAATGTAATCAAATTTAGATATTAGGGTTCACGTCCCCTTTGCAGCCACCATTTGATCTTCAATTGATTCTCCGCAACTCTTCATCTGATTTGTCAACAGTGTGATTCAATTGAAGTATTCAGCTACTTTCCATTTGACTCCACCTACACTAATTTGAATTGTCTTCGCAACATTTGAAGACGCTTTCTTGAGTTTGTCACCGTCAGCATGACTTCTTTCAAGAATATCCCAAGCTTCTTTAGCTGTTGATACCTTCACAATTTTCTCAAAGTTCATTGTATCCACACAATAACGAGTGAAGAACAACACCTTGTAATCTTTCTTTTTCATCTCTTTATGCACTATTTTTTGAGCTTCAGTTGCACCACTTCCCCAGTTCTTGTACGCCATTTTCCCCCACTTCAATTACATCTTGAAAATAAAGATCACTTTCATTTGAGTTTTCAACCTATCAGTTTTCCATCTTTATTTTCTTGACTTTTATTAGTATTTCAATGTATGTTTTGATTAAGAATTTAAGAGTAAGACTTGTGGATTTTTAATGCTATTTATGAATGTTTCAGAGTTTGAATAATTTGGTAATTTTGCATTAAATATGTTTAGTATTCTTCATGTAATTTGTCCAAACAATAGCAATCATCCCGCCTATCCCGAAACACTATCCCACTTCCGGGGTTAGCCGCGATACACCACCATCTGGGAATAACTACCTAGAACTTGATACAAAAGACTATTTCAAAAGTCAAACCCTTATTATACTAAAACTCAAAACCTTAAATAGAAAAATCAATAGACAAATCACAACACTAAGAAATATGAAAACTGATCTTAATAGATAATCTAAGATAATGAATGGATATACTCTAAAGATATTATAAGATTTTTCACATATTCTAACAGCTGTTACCCCAACTTTCTCACACTTTCACGGCACTCATCCATTGGAAAATTCTCATCTTCTCAGCCCTAGACCTATTTTTCTGTTGGCATTTCAGTGTTCAGTATTCAATCCCGTACAACAAAGCAGTGATGACTAGAGAGCATAAATCTACCCCTTGATATTGATAAACCAACATTAATAAAGCACTGCTTAAAGAAATTCAGAAAACGTAGAATACATAAATTCAATAGAGGGGGCAAGGTCAATATTTTCTTGGTACAATATATTCTTGAAACTGAAAAAGCAAAGTGCATCAGAGAACAGGAAAAAAGTGCATTCCACTCAAAGCAAATATACCAAATGTCAATTTGATCCACACACGCCTCAAGAAACATGCAATGTGGTAAATAAAAAGAGTGAAATTTTTTTTATATGAAAGCTAACTCAGGAAATTAGAATCAAGAAAACATAAGACAGCCATGAAAGGCTTTGAAGTTTCCAAGTACAAAGTTTGGTCACCTGTTGCTGCTGTTACTTGGGATTTGATGAAGTGCCCTTTGTTTCTAAACCACTCCGCAATAAAAGGCACACCCAAATAAATAGCTTTCTTCCCTAGCTCTTTCGCTGCCTGCCTTGCGTATATGTAGCCAATGGTATTCAACATGTCAACCCCATAAGCTGTATAATGACAAATAATATACTCAGAAAAAGTACCTTTGTAACAATCCTACAACTGAGAGTTAGGTTGATATTCTTCAATACAACTATTCAAATACTGAAGATAAGGTAAAAGATTTTCCATGTCATGTAAAGGCAATATGTAAACCATACCATGATTTTTTAAACATGAGAACTATTAATTCAATGAGTTTTTACAAGTTCCAACCATAGGTTGATATTCGTGATGAGAAAAACACTCATATGAGTTGTAACCGTGCATTCTTGTAGGGCCCGTTTGACGGCCGGAGACAGGATATGATACATTTATCCTATTTTACTCTAATCTGTTTTTTGATGCACCAATCTGATATGATACAGTAATTAAATTTTTTAAATATATTCTGCTTCAACCTTATTTTCTAATCCTTAGTTTAAAGTGGATTAAAATAATTGTTTTAAACGTGATAAAAGTTAAGAAATATGTTCTCATTTTTGCTCATTCTTTCCTGTTCACGTTTTTCTCTCCTCCTCTCTCAACTTGTCGTGTTCCTCTCCTTTTCCTCTCCATCCCCTCTGCACTAGCAAATAATTTTTTATTTTTTGATTTCCTAAATGTTTTTAGTTGTTTTCGGCTTTATTTTTGTTGAAATTGTGGGATTTTAGAGAAAAGGAGGAGAGAAAATAATAAGGGTTTGGATATTATTGATACTAGCTTTAAGCTAACTTGATTACAAAAGACTCAATAATAATCTCTATTTATAGAGAAACATAGACTCAATCTTAATTTAGGAATAAATCATATAATAATGAGAAACATTCTAAGATATCTCTATAATTATAAATTAATCATAGAAAATAACTCAAAATACTCTAATATAATATAATAGATATTATAAGATATTTTCTAATATTCTAGCAATTTTATTCTACAATAGGATAAAGTTATTATTGTTTTCTGATTATTTTCATATTGAAATTTCAAAACAAAAAACTTTAACTCAGAGAATTTTCGATTGTTTTTTTTTTGTGTGTTCATATTTGCTCCTTTTCTCTATCATCTTTGATGTTTGAGTTTTATATTAATTGTTTTTTATATTAATAAACTAATAATAAACTTTGATTGATGTTTCAAAAAATAAATTGATGGAGAATAGTAATTATTTTTCTCTGCCATATATGTTATGTGTTATGATGTATTGATATTCTATTTTGTGTAGATGGATAATAATAATAATAATAATAATAATAATAATAATGTTGATACTTTTATATATAGGTAAATATGAATTCGCAAGAACAAAATGATGTGATTCTATATCTAATATCTAATGTTAGAGCAAATGTTTTTAAAGATGGTTAGACTTTGTTTAACCATTTTTATGACAGTGAGTTATTTTTCAATGTGGTTTCATAAAAATAAAAATCACAGCATTAGAAATCGACTAATGGATAGCGAGGGATTAAGGGGAGAATTTTTAAAGAGTTTGATCAATCAAGATGATGTCACATATGTTAATCAACTTCACATGGATATTAGATCATTTTGACGATTCTGTGAGAGTATATAAAATTACTTCATAAATTATTTACATTTTTTATCATTTTTTATTTATCTATAAAAAAAATACATGAACATTATTTTGAGAAAAATAAATAAATAGATTATAAGGACAAATTTATCATATTATCACAATATAAATCATATCATTTGGTTATCTGATGTGTATCAAACACGGAATATGATAAACTAATTTTATCAAGTTTGTTATCATGTGCACATCAAACACATGACACGATAACTCATTATCCTGTCAATATCTTATCCTGTCTCTATCTTGCTCCTTATCATATTTTGTCTCTATCCTATCATGTCCATCAAACGGGCCCGTAATGTAATTTTATGGCAACAAAATGCATTCATGCTTGTTCCATGCATGTCTGAAATTATTCTTAGGCTAGATTGCATGGATATGATGAGTGTGGTACCAGTACTGAATACAAGATACGGGAAGTTTCAAAAGTTGTCATTGATTGGAGGCAATACAAAAAATAGATTAGATGAAACAAAGAAAATATGTAGACCCTGTGGAATTTAAATTCCACATATATATTTGTAGATATCCATAAAAATGTACAAGGGTTAGTCTTCCATAATTTACATCATCACAAATCCAAATAGAATTAGAAAATAAATATACAAAAATTAGGAAAAGAATGTACAATATAACAGGGATAGTATCAGCATGATAAAAAAGAAATATAAAAACCTCATTTTATAATTTTTTAAACGAAAGAAAGAAAAAAAAATATATATATATATCATACCGCGGGACCGAACTGATACATACCCACAAAGCATCAACATGTATCCAAATAAAGTATCAAAATTTTATTTAAAAAAATAATTTTGCTACATCCTCGATACTTACCCATGTGTACCAGGTACAATATCAGATACGACATGAATTTTAGAATACCGATGTTTCAGAGTTCATAGGGCATCATACCTGCATGTGACAGCCGGGCTACTTCAGCTTCTGCATGATCAACAAAGTCTTCTTTGTTTCCTTGGACATATTGGTTGAGTCTACTTTTTAGTATCTCTGCAAGCCTTTCTTCTCTCTCCTTCTGAACGACCTGAAGGAAGAATGAATCTACTAAAATAGCAAAATAAAAGTCTGCACCTAATCCAAGGCACGTATATCCCAATTCCCTCGAAACTCATGTGCCTTTGTTCAGGTTTTCTGCCAAGATGGACTTGCCCCTTCAGTGTTTGGGAGATATTTATCCTCATTGGCAACAAGTTTCAAGTGTTGCAGGAAAGTGAAGATTAATGGGACCTAGAAAGAAGTTTTTACCCGTTGCTTGAAGCTGACTTTATCAAGCTCCTGGCAGTGGGATCTCGGGGAAGAGTTTTTTTCAACGGCAATTAAACATGAAGAAATTTAGAATAGTAGATTGCATTATTGCAACCTTGAGAAAAATGTTTTTAGGACGGATGTTGTTATGATAGTATAAAGGGGAATTGGTGTAGTAAGAATAGTTAGAGCAGTTAGTTAGTTAGATGAATATTTGTATAAACAGAAGGGTACTAGGATAGAGAGAAGGCATCTGAGTATTGTAAACATTTAGTAATAGAGCAGTGGCTCTCTTGTAGAAGGGGAAAACCAGGAGGAAATTTATCTCTCTAGCCCTCTCCCTCTCTTATTATTTCTCACTCTTTCACTTAAATAGTAATGTCTTTTCAATTTAGTGTTTGGGTTCATAACAGAACATTCCATTTGGTTGAGGAAAGTCAGGCAACGGTGTATTTTTAGTAGGTGTGATGATGACTATTTTGAAGATATGATGTTGTGTATATTATGATCATCACATTAAAACCCTGCTATTGTTAATTAATTTGTGAGATCTCTAGCCAATAAGAAAACAAAACACAAAGCATAAGAGTTTTATTAGTCATGGCAATCATACAACAGTCATAAGAGAATACAGCTTTTGAGAAATAGTATTTAGTTATACCCGCATTTTCTCTTGCAACTTTTTAGTATCAAATTGTTCCCCTTCAGTAAAAATGTCCATTGATGCCATTGACGCCATGGCTAACTGGCCTATATATTCCTCAAAAAGCTCACTACCAAAAAGCATTGCAAAGATTGCTGCAGGGTCAATAATGGCTTCACTGTAAAGAATGGAGGGACATAAAAAATCAGCACAGCAGAAATGCTTCTGCACTAAAGTACCGCAAGAGTGCTTCACAAGATTTAAAAACTCAACATCATATCACACTTGATATTTGAATAATTAAAATATTAAGAAGTCGAAATGAACTAACGTTGAGATTCCTGATTTCCCATGTGCATCATAAGCGTGTCTTTGAGTTGGGTCACTCAGAACTTGGTAAGCCTCACCTAAAACCTGAGTATAAATTATAAAACACATGGGAAATAACTAGTGTCAACAAAATCTAATTATAACAGTACAATCTAAGCTATAGGGAAAAGGTCTTTAAGACTTGAGGATATTACCTATTTTGTGAAGTCATGCTTCTACATGTATAGGCTGGGAAAATTGGCAATAGGAGATAGCAGAAAAATATAAAACTCAATAACAGTAAAAGCATTTGGTGTTGTATATGTTCATATCCAACAGAGTAAATACCAATAGTTGAATTCAATGACAGTTCAACTTATTGGTTTACATGCTATGCCACATTAACATGACTATGATCTCAATGATTGAGGTTACTGTCTTACTGACTTAATGGTCATCTTGCCAAGGAAAATAAATTGGTTGGTGTTAATTTGTTGGGTGGGGATTTACTTCCTTTAAGTGTAAGACTTGTACATTGATGTAATAGAATAATTCTTGTAAGAAAGGAATGCTCTTTTCACCAACTAACGAGACAATCCAGGTCCAATGGTTATTTATGCCTTTCAATGGTTCCATGATTCAACATTTATAACAGGTCTGGACACAATTTCAGGACTGCAGATTTTCTATTAAAAAAATGGGTCTGAAAATTGGCTGAAAATAGATGACATATTTGCAACACTAAATGCATGTATAATGTCATTACCAAATATGATAAACAAGGGCAAAGGGCAGAGGGAGGGTGAGCAAACCTAGCAACAATTACAAAGATGGAAAAAGACCTTAAACCAACACAATTCAGAACAGCTGTAAGTCCTTAGTCAATTACAAGTAATTGGGATTCTCTATGTGATTGTGAATTCCTTTTAATAATCCAATTACACTCCTCAAGTCATTGCTTTGACTCAAGGGTCAAACCATATTTATGATTTATAATACAGCAAGGCCTTGAGAACGGAAGCTAATCCAAACTATAACATAACATTCTTGCCTGAAAATTTTGTGCAGCAAGAGGGTCATTTGGGTTTTTATCCGGATGCACTTGCCGGGCCTGCACACATAGGACAGGAGAGAAGAAATAAATAACATGATGGAACTACTCGGTCATATTTTATCATTTGGTAAAAAAAAATGCCAATAAATACAACAGAAGGCACTAGGAAGTTATTGTATTTCACATTTTCAAAGTTAGACTGTCATTGGCTGTATAAACATTTCAATTTAATTGTATATAAGCTAGCTTGTACTACTTATAGCAAGCACTCGCGCGAGAAGACAAATTTTTTAAAACCCAGCAGAACCAACAGATCCGGCCATAGGGCATGCGCATCTGCTATATCCTGTCTAAATAAACGGGGAAATGGGATTAGACGGATCTACCGAGGCTTGAAATAGCTTGCCAAACAAAATAGTCGTGTTTCTCTACGTAATACTGACTCTTAAGGTCTAATAATTAATATATTCGTTGCCTTTTTGCACCACACGAAACACAAATCAGGCAGAGAAACAAAGGATCTATCTATAAATTATTAAACTAGAACCTTCATGTAATAAGCTTTCTTAATCTCAGCTTCTGATGCCGTTGGACTGACACCCAGCACGTCATAGTATTCGGTCTCCTTCACCATCTCAAAGTGCAGTTGATTGATCTTTCCGATTAGCAAAAGTCTATAATTATTAGGTTTCCAGTAAACTGCGAAAGCAGGAAGACGAAAAAACGGAAAGCAATACAAAAAGAAATAGCAGGGGAAATATGAATTATTCCAAGTCGATGACGTATCCTCGGCTCACAAGCAAAAATCAAATGGCTGAGACGCGTAATAACTGTCTCGCCTGTTCTGGTTGGTGTGGACTGCTGCAACCGCGCAATTCTATGATGTCACGGTGGTTCTTCTTTTTACCTTCACCCTATTAGATTAAAAAGTAACAGTTATCGTGATTTGGTTGATCCTCATCCGAGAGATACTGTATGTGGAAGTGTAACCACCATTTCTTACCTCAAAACAAAAAGTGACTTTAATAATTTATTAGAGATTTTAAAAAATTCGAAATCTCTTTTGTGTTTGTTCAACACATTATTTTAAAAAAAAAAAAATTAATTAGGTTTAAGTTTTTTTTTCTTTTATACTATACATTATTTTAAATAAACTAGAAATAATTAGTAGATTTAAAGACCAAATTAGACAATTTCAATGGATGGATGAGAAGTTACAACTTATAAACGATCAAGATTTACAAAGGCATGAGATAGAACAATCTTATTTCATAGCATAATTTGGGTACCTAAGGATTCAAAATTAAAGAGACTAATTATTGATGGCCAAATATGAAGGTTGGTGTGGCTACTTTTGTGGGTCAATGCATGACTTGCCAAAAGGTGAAGATAGAACATCAGAGGCCAACATGATTGATACAGCCTCAAGAAATACCTGAACGGAAATGAGACTCAATTTCCATGGATTTTGTTGTAGGTTTGCCATATACACATGTTGGATATGATTCCATTTGGTGATTATGGATAGATTAACTAATTCAACCAATTTCTTACCAGTAAAGTCAAATAAGAACACCCTCAAACTAGTGAGCTTGCATGGGGTGCCTCTTAGTATCATATCAGATAGGGACCCTAAGTTTACCTCCATCTTCTGGAAGGCATTTCAAAAGTTTATAGGAACTAAACTACACCTTAGTACTCCCTACCATCCCCAAATTGATGGTCAAACTAAAAGAACCATTCAAACTCTAGAGTATATGCTAAGAGTCTGCATTTTAGAGGAAGGAGGAAATTGGAATACGCACTTGCCTCTGGTAGAAATTTCCTACAACAACAGTTACCGTGTCAGCATTGGTATGACATCTTATAAGGCTTTGTATGGAAGAAAATATAGGACACCATTATGTTGGTCAAAAGTAGGAGATAAAAGGATCTTAGAATCTGAATTTATCCAAGAGACCACTGAAAAGATTAAGGTCATTAAGGATAATCTAAAGATAGCTCAAAGCAAACAAAAGAATTGTGCTGATTTTAGGATAAGGCCTTTGGAGATTAAGGAGGGCGATCATGTTTTTTTTAGAGTTACCCCCATTATTGGCATTGGAATAGTGTTAAAGGTTAATAAGTTAAACCCTCATTTTGTTGGACCTTTTCAAATATTGCAGAGGACAAGTTCCTCTACATACAAAATAGCTTTGCCACCCAATTTATCCAATCTACACAATGTTTTTCACGTCTCACAGTTAAAGAGATACATTCCTAGCCCTCGTCAAAATTTGAGTCACGAGTCTTTCAAACTCAAGTCAAACCTTACCTATGACCCAATTCCAGTTCAAATTATAGATAGAAGTGTAAAAGCATTGAGAAGCAAATAAATTCCCCTATTGAAGGTTGTTTGGAAAGGATCTTATGTAAAAAACACCTTCCTTTTTTTAAACCTTGTATGTATAAATTTTTTCAGACTCAATGGAGTAGGGGAGAATAACCAAAATTGAAGAACTTGAATCAAAGTTGCAATTTAAGAAAAACAGAGCTCAAAAACCAATTTAATCAAAACATCATCTTCTTCTCCTTTGTCACAAACAGTGAGTTCTTTTTATTAAATATTTTTTTTATGATTAGGGATTTAATTTTATTACAAAAATTATGAAATTGTTTGGGAAAAAGAGGAATGGAAGAAACAACTAACATAGCAGGAAAAAAAATGGAAATCTAGCCCGAATTTCATTGAAAGTTTCAGTAAGTTAGAACGTGCACATATATGGTTGTGATGTTTGTGAATGAATTATATGTTAGGAAAAATTTAATTAGGTGCCCATAACTAAATTTAAGGTGACTATGATGTGTATATGAAAGTGAGTTATGTTACATTAATTTCTTCTAGTACGAGGATTTTGGGAGCTTAAATTATTTGAATAAACTGTTTTGGGTTGTTAGAATTATAGTGTGATGAAATGAAATTTTCGCATATAGGTGTTTTAAAATTGCATCCAAATGATTATTCATGACTTTTATGTTGGTATTAATGTCATGAATTTGATATTTTTACCATTTTCATGATTTTGATGTTGTTACTATTTTCATGACTCAAATGTTGTTTCTATTTTTTTAATTATGATTTTCATTTTGAATTAATGATTTAAGATTAAATTATTAAGAGTTTAGTATATCACATACGTTATTTATAATTGTTGGTGATGAATGATGCGTTTTATATATGACATAATAAAGACATTTTATACAAAACATCTAAAGTTTTGTACAATATCATTAATCATATCATGCATGACCTTATTCACAATGAGACATTTATGTTATTTCAAACATGGAATAACAGGCAAATCAGTACGCTGGTTGGGGTTTAGTCAAACCATCTTTACCAATCAAAACTGAATTCCACATTAAGATATTGAGTCACTTTTCCTTATTCAAAAGGAAAATATTGAGATTTATAAAAATTTAGAGTTTTAACTTGAGATGTATAATTATTTTCATGTTTTGTACACTTTTATGAAATAAACTATTTGAGATTGTTTTTCCCTTTATTTTTCATAGTTCACTAAGATATTTTTATCTCACCCTAACTATTTTTTTATTTAGCAAAAGAACATGAGACATGAATTTAGCATCACAACATGTTTCAAACTCGTGAAATTAGAATTTGATGTTTTGTTTTATGATTTTCAAGATGTAATATTTTATAAATCTACTAAACAAGTTGTAAACTATAAATATAGCTTTCAGTTATGATGGTGATTATAAGTCGCCGCCACTGGAGAGAGTAGGAGAACAAAGGTGAAACCAATTTGGAGTTATGGTTCAATCATCACGATTTGGGATATAAGGACCTCGAAGGTTGAAAATCCTAATCACATATCTCAACACTAAAACTCACATATTTGAACTTGTGATTAGTGGTGTCCTTGTTGGAGTCCATATTCGTTGTTGTTGGAGTAAGGACTTAGGACATGGCATAAACCATAGGGCTGTTAGCCATTAGGAATTGGAAGAGTTCGAACTTTTCCATCTCAAATTGATGAATTTGTCGTTAAAAGCACTGTTGAAGAGAAAAAGGATATATAAGTATAACTAGAAGCAGGTCGAGCGAAGGAATGGTAGAATTTTAAGTAGTATGATTTTGAGACAGAGAACGTGCAGAAGTCGACGATGCTTACGATTGCACTTTTTTAACGACCTTAAAGAATTATGTTTAATTTAGATCTAATCTTAAAGAAGAAGAAATGAGTTTGGTTTAGATCTAAATATGGGAATTTGTGGGTGATGAAATAATGAAATAGTAGTAATTTGGTATTGAAGATAAGATTGATCGGACATAGTTTGTGATTAAATGAATTAATGAAATTAAAAGTTAAATTTTTTAATAACTTAATTAAAACACTTAATAAATAGTTTTATTTTAAAATTAAATAACAACTCCAATAGGAAGTTTTACACAATCATCATGTGTCACATTTAAGGATAGGAATAGACTAGACAATTCGTAGGGGCATATGGTCTGACCTACGTATGGCCTCACCTATTTAATAAAAAAACTAGACTCAGGTTGTTTTTAAAACCTATTTATTTAAATAGATCAAACAAGCCTATTAGGTATGACAGACCAACCTATATATATATATATTTATTATTTATTAATATTATTTTTATTATTATATTAATAATATTATTTTTTATTTAAAATTCTATCACTTAGTAATTATTCCATATTCAGTAGTCAGTTTCATAATTGGTAGCGGTTATATATTTCGTAGTAGTTTCATATTCGGTAACCGTTCAATTAATCAATTACTCAGTAGTTATTTCTTATTTGTTTAAAAGGTAATAATGACTGCGTTTAAAAAGATTTTTAAAAAGACTTACAAGTCAGACCAGACTATTAAAAAGATCAGGTCAGAGCGAAAAAAAGCCTATGATAGGCCGTAGGCCAGACTTAAGCCGAAAAAATAAATCGTAGACCTGACTCAGGTCTGTCAAAGCCAGACCTGACCTATTGCCACCCCTAATCATATTACTAATACGAGACACATCATGATTTTTAAATAAAAAAATGACACCAAAGACCTTTTTAAAAAATTTTAAATTTTACAAAATTATAAATAAATAAAAAATTACAAGAATTAAAATCAAAATGAAACAGCTTTGCAGGGCCTAAAAAATGACATGTTCCTTCTAGTTTGTACAAACTTTTTTTTTACTATGCTCTTACCTTAATCAATATTTTATATTATATTTTTTTATAACTTTTTATGTTAGTTAATTTGATTTAAAATTTTATTTACCTACATTTGAGTATTTTTCTATTACTACTTGTCTTAATGAGTTTAATTTATGTTCTTTGTTATTATAAAAGTTTTATACTATTTATCTATCATAATTATTTATCTATGTGATTTTAGAGGTATCAAAAATAAAATATTTTTATTAATTTGACGGATGTAATTAACTAACATAGTAAAATATCCTTATACTATTGATACATATAATTTAAATCAAATATATATTAACTATTCAGTTATTTGTTTGATGTGATAAATTATTAGTAATTGTCAATGTAAAATATTTTTCATTTCACTTTAGATTCTCTCAACTATTTAAAACACACACTTGGAATTTAATAAAAAAGAAAAAAGAAAAATCCACTCCAAAGAGAGAAAAAGATATATTTCCAAAAGAGACCCGAGAGAAAAAGACCTTTAATACTTGGGAGGTCCAAATTCCTATTTTACATTCTCTCATTTGTTTTAGAAAACAAAAGCATGGAGTATAAAAAAATGATTCATTTGTAGGATATATTTGAAAAACAGAAAACAAGAGAGATTTCACGAAATAAAAGAGGTAACTTCACATAAATATGCATAGCAGTGTAAATCAATTTTACTAAGAATTCCTTTAACTTTATTATTTTACTACACAATTGTGACTATCCTTATAAAATAATTACTGGCCATTAACCGTGATTGTAAAATCCATGCCCATAAAGTGATAAAACCCTAACTTCATTTGCCTTTGCATTTTTATCCATCCATTCATCCAATCTTATATTTGAGAAGTTGAAGTGTGTTTCATCCATTATCACCATCCGAATGGCTCTTTCTTTATCCATTAATCTTCCTCCTCCTCTTCGCGACAATCTGCTGCGACTCCAACCTCTCGCTCCGCAATTTCAATTCAAATTTCCGATAACCTCCGCCCGAATTCGATGTCCATCTTCTTTCAACCACATTTCCCTCAAAATGGTTAGGGTCACCCCCAACAACAACCCTTTCGCTTGTCACTTTCATCCTGCCCAGTTCGGAGGAGGTAATCTCTATTCTCATCTCATCATCGTAACTCTAACTTATTATTATTATTATTATTATTATTATTATTATTATTTATTGTTATTATTATCATTATCATTATTGTTTTTGTTATTATTATTATTGCTATTATTATTATTATTATTATTGTTGTTGTTGTTGTTGTTATTTCCAATTTATTATGGGTTTTCTGTTTGACCTGTCATAGACTTGGTATTGGGGGTTCTTACAAGTAGTGCTGTTTTTGGGAATTTAAGAAGGGATCTGCTGTCTCATGGTGTATTTTGGTTTTTGTTTAGCGAACTCTATTTGCTTACTTAGCTTGTATTTTCTTCCCTCTCTTGCACATCTTGTGTTTGGGTGTGGCCATCCTTATATAACTGTTACTCATGATGGGTAGGTAGGCTCAAAATAATTAAGTTGCAAATGTTGTTATATTAGTATTGTAATATGAACACTCTTCCTTTCTATCGCCAAAGTTTTGAGGTGGTGATAGTTGGGCTTTTTCAAGCAAGCAAGGGCCATGATCTCCTCTATCACACATATAAGTGACAACTAACAAGTAGTACTGTTTTTGGGAATTTAAGAAGGGATGTCGTGTCTCATGGTCATATTGATATATATTATATATAGCTGACACACACAAAGGCATGCATCACATATTTCGACTTTTCAGTTTGGAGTATATAAAACCATGTCTAACTTAAAATATTTCATCATGTATTTAATGTTAGAGAAGTGAGAAGAAGAATGATTCGACGGTTATGGTGTGTACAAAGTCAGAGTGAGTCTTCTTCATTGTTCTCTTCCACTCCCAACACCATTACTGACAACAATAAGAAGTCAATTGTTCTCTTGGGCGCACCTCAGGTCAGGTCTCATTTCTCTCTTCTCTTCTATTGTACTTTACTCACGTTTATTATTTCCATTGTTCCTTCAGGTCTCCACAATAGTCCTTGATGCACTACTCACAGCTTCTGCTTCGCCACATTCTTCCTTTGAGGTACCTACCTACTTTTTCATTTTCTTCTTTCATACTCACCACTATACTATTGGATTATTAACATTAATCAATCAATATTTATTTATTTAGGTTGCGGCTATTGTGACTCAACCTGCCGCTAGAAGGGACAGGGGGAAAAAGCTTATGCTCTCTCCCTTGGCGAACTATGCTCTTGACAGGGGCTTCTCTTCACATCTTATTTTCACTCCCCAACGTGCTGGAGACGTAATCATTCCTTTCTAATCTAATCTAATCTAATCTAATCTAATCTAATCTAATCTAATATAATCTTAATTCATCAAACAAAGTTCAATTACTCACTCTTCATTCCCTGCAGGATACTTTCTTGTCAGATTTAAAAGCTTTGCAACCCCAGCTATGCATAACGGCAGCTTATGGCAATATATTACCCACCAAGTTTCTAGATATTCCCTCTGCAGGAACAGTCAATATTCACCCTAGCCTTTTGCCAATCTATCGTGGTGCTGCTCCTGTTCAAAGAGCATTGCAGGTTCTTCCCCCCACCCTTTTCCTTCATGTCAATTATAAATTATCAATGCGCTCATTTCACAAGTTTATTTATACTAGGATGGTGTTAAACAAACCGGAGTATCGTTAGCATTCACTGTTCGTGCACTCGATGCTGGACCTATCATTGCTACTGAAACAATTGAAGTTGATGATCATATTAAGGTAAAGTCCTTTGTTGTCACTGTTTCCTATAAAAAGGTCTGGGGGCACATGGCCTTTTCCTCGTTTTGGAACTGCTTGTGCTCCTGTAACTCAGTCATTATGGGCCTTGCACTCACAGTTTCTTCTTATTTGGTGAAATTTACTAGGAAATTATAGATTTGACTCCATCCTTCTAACAAATCTTTAGATGCATATATATATATGTAGGCACCTGATTTGCTTGAGCTCCTGTTTCATAAAGGTATGATTCTTCTCTACCAGGATATTAATTTATCTTTTGCATTCCTATGTTATTTTCTCCTAGTGTTACACAAAGCTTTTCTTATTCAGAGTTCGTACCTTTTGATAGAAAGTAATTGTTAATAATCAGTTCATGTCTTTATTTGACAAAGCAGGATCTAAACTTCTGATTGCAGAACTTCCATCTATATTTGATGGATCGGCAAGAGTGAAGGCACAACCCCAAGATGATTCTAAGGCTACGTTGGCACCAAAGGTAGTGTTAGTTTTGATTATGTTACTCGGAAGGGAAAAATAAATTATTTTCTTATCGATATTCGTTCAACATATATCAGATTGAACATTGCTTTTGCCCATTGTTGATTGTTGTACTGGTTAAAGTTGATCATTCATATTTACTTTTAAGAATTTTTTCTATTTCTGGCTCCACATTGATGGCTCAAAAATGCAACAAGGTTATTCCATCTCTTTGCATGGCAATAATTTTAGTTCCTTTGAGACAATCATTCAAGAGCTTTAATGAGAGACCATTGGCACAAATGTATAAAATAAAAAAATGTAAGGTCAAAGAGAAACTCTTGACTTGAAGATATAAGCATTCCTTCTTACACCATGGAATTGCATAAACCACATTCAGCTTACTTTTAGCCTCCATATTCTTAGAGTCGCTTGTACAAGATGGAAGGGAGCATGCCAAGTGTTCAATAAGAACACCAAACAAATTATATACTAATTCATGCCAGAATGTGGGGACACCTTGTGGTCTTAAAAAGAAATAAGCCGCCCCGTGCAAAAAAAATGCAAACTACTGTTCATTTTTGAACACACATCCTAGTAAAGCACATATTAGGTGCAAGATTTGTATGAGCTCTGTGAGTATGCAAAATGCAAACGAAAGACTTGAACTTATTGGTTGTTTTGGATTTTTTTTTGCTGATAAGAGAATGGGTTAGAGTTCAAAAAACAGGACACATTATTAAAAGTTAAAACAAACCAGAAGAACATACTCCAAGTTCTTCTATCTAGTTGAGGAGTAGTAAAATAACTGATCTTGAAAGTGTGAAAAGGTCAAATTGGGGAGAAATTGTTATATTCCTTTCTGATCACTTCATTTTATATCCAGTTATGCTTACTACAAAAAGGAAAATGAAAAAACAACTCCACTGTATACAGTTGATAAATGATGTTCCTTACAAGGAATTGATCTTAGTTCAGTTTTGCTACTTTATGCAGATAGGTCCAGATGAATCATGGCTATTCTTTGATCAAGAAGCATCTGTTCTCCATAATAAGGTAGACTTCATGATTTCATTTGAACTGTGCAGTTGCGACAAAAAACAATTTTAGGTTCGTGCATTTTCAGGGTGGCCAGGAACTCGAGCAAAGATTCAAGCAGTTGACAAAGATGGTCAGAAGAAAATTTTAGAGATTAAAGTCATAACCACACGAGTTTGCTCTCATTATGATGAACACTTTAATGAAGCAGATGATATTGCATTTGTCAATGGTGCATTGGTGTTTCCATGTGGAAGGGGCACCTCACTTGAGGTATGTTTAGTTTTTAAAATCAATCATGAAGTTTAATTTATCGGTGCAGAGCTAAATCATAGTTGCATAACCTAGACAAGTGCTTTTTGGTAGATGTTACATGTTTTAGTTGTTTTTTTGAATGGAGGTTAACGCTTTTAGTTATAATCTGTATACCAAGTGAATTTATGCAACCAATACATATTAAGACACCATAAGAGAACTTTTCCCAGAATTGATCTATTAAATTGCCATTTTCTTTTTAAATTGTGTTCTGTCTCAGTGAGCAGCTATTGCTTATTCCGATGTTGGTTAG
Source organism: Cicer judaicum (assembly GCA_037974835.1). Classification (NCBI taxonomy): domain Eukaryota; kingdom Viridiplantae; phylum Streptophyta; class Magnoliopsida; order Fabales; family Fabaceae; genus Cicer; species Cicer judaicum. Next base: position 16,315,908 of record JBBPBS010000738.1, read on the forward strand.
ATTCTTTAGTGTCAATAAATCTAAAAAACTTGGGTAATGCCTCTTCTGCATAATTTGGCATGTGGTCAAAATGGAATGAAAATACCTATTCTATTTGTTCTCTTTGGTTTCAGCATTTTAGATGGAACCAAAATGTATCACTTTGCCTACCTTTTGTCCCGGGTAGCTTTAATTTTGATATTCTTGAAATATAATACACAAGTCATGTTTTGTTTTGTTCTCATTATTCCCTCCATTCTTTTTAAAGTTAGCTTTTGAAGAAGAATTTTAAACGGAAATTAGAGTAGTTAAAGCAGTTAAGGGTTGTTGGATTAGTCACTTAGGTTAGTTATTTTCCGTTTGTTAGTTGTTTCTGTTTTAGGGTAGTTGCTATTAATCCTTATCCCTATTCTTGTTATAGGAAGTCTATAAATATAGATTTTCATTCCCTTAGAAAGAATCTTTATCAAATTTAGAAATTGAGTGGTGTAAACCATTGTAGGGTAGATTATGCACTAGCTTTTCTCCAAATGTTATATGGAATCCTGTTACATCTGAAACTAATATCAAATAAAACGATGTTGGATGAAGAGCCAATGTCTTCGGGGATTCCAAATCTCTCCCTAAATCTGTAATTATATTAATTTTTTCTGGAATATATTAAGCAGGTAAAAGAAAATTACTTGGTTTTAAAGGTACTGTATGATATGGGTTTTACTCTATTTTGCGAGGAATAAATACTGAGGAAGCAGTGATGTTTAATATGAAAAAGTACACTTTTTACACAAATTTAACATAGGGTTATGAGATCAGTTTTTGTGGATCAAGATGCCTTTCTGAATTTAGTGATGTTGTTACTCAGGTATTGGAAGTTCAGCTTCCAGGAAAAAATGTAGTTAAAGCAGCTGCTTTCTGGAATGGGCTGCGGGGACAGAAGCTGAAGAAATTATGAGCAGTTGTTTGTCAAATGGAAAATCGTATTTTAAATTATCCTTCGGCTGTTTGTGCAATCGATTTTTTTTGTTTACATTTGATTCAAGTTTTTATTTTTTTCAAATTGGGGAAGAGGAAATTTTTGATAATCAAAGTGGCATCGATAACTAATTTATCACGGTCTCTTACCCTATTCTTTATTATAAAAAAAAAATACAATTTTTTGTTTTTTATTATAAGTAATTTTAACTAATTTTTCAAATTTTATTTTTACTATTCCTCTAATACTCTATTAAATTTTTGTAACAATTTTTTATACATTAGTAGAATAATTCAAGACAATTTTTCAGATTGCATATATATATATATATTATTAAATTAAATATTTTTATTAATTTTATAAGACTTAATTTTATAAAAAGGAATAGTGGAAGTACTGCTTAATTAAATACAATTAATCTTTTTGATTGGTCTAATTTGCATTTTAAACTAACGATTAAAATGGAGACTTGTGGTTGTGGGTGCACTGTGAACGCAGAACAAATTGATTAGTTGAGTTCAGAAAAGTAGGCAATCATAACAAATTGGGCCAAGTAGGCAATCATAACAAATTGGGCCAATTAGTGATAAGAACCCTGACCAATATGAATAAGAAAAATTGTACTATTGATTGAAACAGGGAAATATATTACAAGATAATCTCTCTTGACCTTAGGAGCAATGTTTATCAAGAATTTGGAATTCTCTCTGCCAAAAACACCTAGTTGTTTACGGATCAAGTGGAAATTATATACTTTGATTGTTCATTGATGATCCAGGTTAAGACTAAAAACTAAAGTATTTGGATTCTCACCCCATTTTCAACATGTTTTCTGTTTTGTGTCTACATAACGCAGCGTGCCTTAAATTATTTAGTACATGAGTTACACATTATATTAAAGGTTTTGTCTATAGTAATTATTTAGTACATGAGTTACACATTATATTAAAGGTTTTGTCTATAGTTTTGAAGTGGGACACATAAGATTTTGCCTTTAGGAGTGAAACTATTTACTACTTGGGTTTGTACTTTGCACATGTGTTACTATAATACTATAATACTATAATACTATAATTCACTATCCATGTGTTATATTTGACTAGACAAATACTTATTCAATTTAATCAACTCCAATTATTTTGGATTTATATTTACAAACTATACAATTAAAGTTTTCCTTTCTTCATTTTAGATAACAAATACGATATAGATCAAACTGTAAAATAATTTTTGTGTGTGCAATGATAGACATCAAGGTTACTAATTTCCTATTTAGAATAATGAATAAGTTTATAAAAAAAGCCAAGAGGACAAACACAAGTTCTTATTCAGTAAGCTTTCATACTGGAAAGAAAAACAAGCGCATGTCTTTTATGCAAAGTTGGTTACTAGTTATAATAAGTCTACGAGGTGTGATATTAAATTTGCCATACTCAATAATTCTTGATTTGTCAAATCAAATTGGCTGATTAGTTTTTAAACGTCTTAAAACAAATGTTACATGAGGCAATTATGAATGAATGAACAAGTTGTGAGATAAACATGAGTTCATTTTTAATTTTTATTGAGGTAGCTTGTTTGTGAGTAATTAAATATTTTTGTAAATATTGTCCTAAGAGAATGGTTATTGACCCAAAATGTGACTTTTGATATGAATTTTTTATTTATATGAAATTAAGCTAGTATGATTAGATGACCTGAAATTTAATCAGGAGATAGTTTTTGTACTCAAAATATGACTTATAATATGAATTTTCTATTCATATGAAATCGAGATAATTTATATGACTCTAATTTAACCACGAGATGAATTGTTAACTCTAAATGTGACTTGTAATATGAATATTTTTATTCATATGAAATGAGATATTATTGATGTAAATTGATGACCTAAATTTCAGTATGAATATTTATTTGTAACTTGAAATGACATGTATGTCATGATGATCCTTTAACGGAATGGCAATAACAAGTTTGCCTTGGATGACAGTATTGTGCGTCAATGACCTTGAACACAAATTTGACATATGTGTCTATATGATCCTAAATTTGATAAATGGAGATGACAAGATTGTGCGTTGAGGACCTTGAATGCGAAATTTAATATTTGAGCAACGATGATCCTAAATTCAATATATTAAAATGCTAGTATTAAACCTCAATGACCTCTTGGATTCAAAATTTGGTAACTTGGGAGTGATATGATATTGTGCTTTGATCAACTTAGATGTGGAATTTGATAGTGAGATGTTTGATATTGTACCTCGATTGCAAAATTTATATAGGAGCTTATTATTCTAAGTTCGATAAATTGGAATGGTGGATATTTTGCCTTAGATGTCAAAAATGATAGTTAACGATGATCCTAAATTCGATATATTAAAATGATGGTATTAAGTCTCGATGACCTATTGGATCCGAAATTCGATATTTGAGCTTTGTAGACTATCCTAAATTTGATAAATTGGGAGGATTATGATATTGTGCTTTGATCAAATTAGATGTGGAATTTGATAGTGAGATGATTAATATTGAACCTCAATTGCAAAATTTATATCAGAGCGTATAATTTTAAATTTGATAAATTGAAATGATGGATATTTTATCTTAGATGTAAAAAATGATATTTGAGTCTAGATGGTCTTAGGGTTTGAGCTTAATAGACTATCCTAAATTTTATACGTTAAGAGGATGTGGTTGTATTAATCTTTGATTACCTTAGATGTAACATTTAATTTTCGGACTATGGTATGGTATGGTGCTTCAATGAACTTGGATGCAAAATATATATGTGAGGATATGATGTTGAATTAAATAAATTAGGGTGATGGTATTGTGTGCCTATATGATCTTGAATTCAATAAATTGCGATGATGGTAAATTACCTCTATACATTATATATGTTCTTTATTTTTTTGGCAAAGTGTTAACCTATATTATAGTTCTCTAATTCATTGGATATTGGCAATTTAGGGTTTGTCCCATGTTCTTTATTTAGTGTTAATCTCCTTTTCAATTTTGGGTGTGTTTGGAAGGGTTTATTTGGGTATGTTATATGACATTAATGCTTATATAAATATTTGGAATAAGTTATAAAATATTTTACTAGCTACACCATATATTGTTTTGTTGGTTTTTGGTTTCAGAACAGTGTTTTTATTATGTTGTAAAATAGTATTGGTGCATTAGTCTAACATCAAGGTATCATATATATGTTTTTATTGTAACGACAATTATGTGTTTTATTTTATTCTATAAAATATATTTTCTTTTTATCTTTTGCGAGATATACGAGTGTGAAGACATTATATCGGTCACAAAAGTGTTATTGAACTAGCATAATCACAATGTCCTATACGTAAAAATTTATGCTGAGCAAGAATGTAAATTTTAAAAATAGTTATTATTTTTAAAATTGTATTCATATTTAGTATATTTTGCTACACTATGGGTGTTATTGTTGGAGAGTTGGAAGCCCCATAAAAATTGAATTAGTTTTGCAATAATAACTTTGGTGGTGTGTTGTTGGAGAAATTTTGTAAGAGTATGCTAATTCAAACAATGTTTGGTAGTCCTATGATGCATACTATGTATCAACTTCAAATGTTGGATATTAATTTATGGCATAAATATATGTTTAGTCTTTCTTAGCGTTTTTTTATTTACGTCACTGTAATTTTTTTCTCTCCAACTTCTATCCTGGTAGTTTAAATTTGTCGTCCTTGTTGTTTGTGATGCTAAATAAAGCGGAAAAGACAAACAAAGAAGGGAGAAAACAGAAAAAGCGCGAAATTATAGAGACGAAACTAAAAAAAAACTTGAACTTTCATTTGATTTTCGTCTATGTAAGTTCACTTTTTTTTTGTATATGTCCCTTCTTCATTTTCCATCTCAATTTTTTTTAACAGTTAGTGACAACAAGTGTGACTTTAGACAAATTTGAATTACAGGGTTAACGTTAAAACAAAAAAATTACAAAGACGAAATTAAAAAAATGATAATTTACGTAGACCAAACATATATTTAAGCACTAACTTATCTATCTTGTGTATGGTTTACATATATCTAAACCGACCATGTTGCATATTGTCCTATATCAGATATGTTTGTGTCCTATATACATGAGCAACTATAAGGTTTGTTTTGATCTTAGTCGAAGAAAAATTAACTAGACATACTGATATTGCATACCGAAGGGAAGGTTTATTGTACCATCCCCCTGACCTACCGCCTGAACTCATAGAAGTTGGCTTGGACTGAACGTCTCTTTCAAAAAAGGTGCCCTAGTCACCTGGGTGGAATGCATTGAAGAAAGGAATCCACTCTCAACCCTTTCATTTTATTTAATAGAATGGTAAGCCAGTCTTATTCTTTTATACGAGTAAACAACTTATGCTCCTCTTGTGCCTTAAATTTGAATGAGTGTCCATTGAAGTGCACAATTCATGGTTTGATCTTCTATGTAACCATATAGTTTAATTTTTGACCAACTGAAGTACAAACTTATGATTCGACCAAAACTGATGATAAGCTAGTCTGGTTTGCTCGCTACTGAGAGCTAATGTACCAAGTGAGACTGATAAGAACCTAGATGAAGAGCTAGATTACTTGCAAGGAAAAACTTGGATAGCAACTGGTTTGTGCAACTCTGAAAGATTTGAAATGAGAGAGATCTAACTCTGTTTCAAAACACTTAATGTCGAATCTTATGGAGGTGGCTAGAAGTGCTTGTGATTTTGTCTCAAATTTTAATCAAGTAGGCGAATGACATTATGCAGGAAAGCATACCCTAAATCAGAAATGTCGCTGCTAATTTTACTGCACAAGTTGACGCAAGGGGCTGTCTGGATGGCCCTACTATGTGGGGATGTGTTTTTAAAGATCCAATGGGTGCTTTTGAAGTAATGATGTCAATTTACAAGGAAGGGGTTTGAATTGTAAATGCACCTTTTAAAAATTACTGTTAAAACTTAAGAAAAATAACTCAAGATTGATATTGGTTATAAAAACAGAAAAACGACGAACGTTCTTGGTTTTTATTATAAAACAGAGAACGTTCCTTGATTAGCTTAAAACAGAAAATCAGTTTATGTTTTATCTTAGTTAATAAATTAAGTATGACAAATAAAGAGATAGGATAGATAATACCACACAAAGATATATCCTAGTTCACCAAACGTGGGTTACGTCCAGTCCTCACACTATGAGATTTTCCACTAAATGTTTAAAAACAAAGAACCTTTTTGATCTTACAACACCTAGTCTAGATCAACCTTGATCTGTTTTAATCTCTATTACTTTCCACCCAGAAAGCAATAACAACACCTATCTAACCTTGAGAGGATGTACTCTTAAACAAACTATAAAGAAACTCTTATAGTTTGAGTTTTTTCAATTGGATTGTTTTTGACAAAATATGAGATTTGTCAACTCTTGTTTGAGAATTGATTCTTTACAAAGGATCTAATAATAATTACGCAATCTAATATATGAATATGAGTCAACAACTGTTTTGCGAAATATCAGAATGTATAACAGTCTCTATTTTGCGAAAACGCAGAATTTCAAGTATGTATGTGATTGATTTATGGATTTTTCAGCACTTGAATTTCTTGCCTTGTTGCTTGATATTGGCCTTCTATTTATAGGCGTTAGAGGCCTTTAATGAAGGTCAAAAATAGCTGTTGGTAGGGCTCTGTAGTTTGACTGAAGCCAATATATCAGATTAAAAATAATCCATCTTTGAAAACTGCTTTTTGACTTTTCTAGTTTAGCATTTAAAGCAGTTCTGTCCTTTTTAGAAAAAAGGCTTTGACGTTTCTCCCTTGATCTTGGATGGTACAGTCTTGATCTTGAGTCTTGAATGTAGTCAGAGAAGTTTGGAGAAAAGTTGTATGCCATTGTAGAAGAGAATGCACAGCTGTTGAAGTTATACAGAAAACAGAGATTGATTATCAATTTGGGTCTGTCAATTCGATCTTTTTTGAGGTTTAATAATCAATATGGAGTTCCTATTTTAATCATTATGGATGTCTTTTGCAATGTCTTATCATATATCAAGGTTGATCGAACTTTCTTGACAGTTTGATTTTTGGAGTTACAAACTGTCTTGATTTTTGTCTAACTCTGAGTCCTTTTATTTTAGAGAACATATAACTTTGTTGAGCTTGGATGAATCCTATTTGTTCCTTGTCATGTACTGATTCTTAATTAAATTCACTCAAAAACATATGTTAAATTAACATAACATTTTAGAATCATAATTAACCTTTGTTTATTTTCATCAAAACTTTAAATATAGAGTTTATCTCAACAACTTTTTCTTTGGCAGCTTGCAGAAAATAATGCATCACCTCAGATTTGTATACGGTAGAAGCTCTTGGTGGGTGCTGGTGCCTTCAATTGGCAGTGGAGCAAAATATCCAAAGCGTATAAGTGTAATTGGATGTACATGTTGTGTTGGAAAACTTGCAATAAAGAGTCTCTCTAGAGACTATAATTAATGATTGGAGCAAAATATCCAAAGCGTATAAGTGTAATTGGATGCACATGTTGTGTTGGAAAACTTGCAATAAAGAGTCTCTCTAGAGACTATAATTAATGATTGTAATGATATGATGTGTAGTTTTAGACATCCTTTAATTATAATAATATAATATAGACAAAATTATATTCAAATCTTTTATTTTATTTAGTTGTAAAAGATCCGCTATATTGTTAATTTTTCTTAAAAATTAATGATTATCCTAATTGAAGTCGTAAATATTTATGTGAGAAAAGAAAAAAAATTTACTAGTAAATTGTAAATATTTATAAAAATATAGAAATCTGCGTAAATAAAAAATGATAGAAATCAATATAAACGATCTTCAATATAGTTTTGTGTAAATTTCTAGCAATAACAATTTTTTTTTTAACTATAACTATTTATTTTTCAAATTGTCAAAAATAAAAATTACATTATATATTACTTTATTTTTATTTTGAATGCAATCAAATATTACAAATATCCCAAAAAAATATTATAAATATGTTTTTAAATGATAAATACTTTTATAAATATTATATTATATAAAATATAAATATAAATACGATTTAATGTTTTTAACCGATTTAAAAAAAGCCCCGACTTTAATAGGTTCGACCAGTACCAAGTTTGTGATGCTCTATCTGTGGGAGAAAAAGAGGCGTAAGACTGAAATTGGAAAAAATAGAATCCCTGTGTTGAATTCAATTACCTGAAGGAACCAGAAAAAGAAAAACAGTGGTGTGTGCTCTCAATCCTAATCGATATCTCTTTTTTTCTCTATCAATCTTCAATATTCTGCATTAATCGATTCGACCGGTATCATCTTCTGTTTGGTGGTGATGTTTTGAGCCAATTTTTTTCTTCTTCTTATTCGTTGCGACATTGACGGTAATGGTAACGATGTTCTTGAAATTCAAACACTAGAATCTTGATTTGAATTGGTGCTAAAAAAAAAGTTGATCGCATAGTCACAAGAAAGAGAGAGATGATGATACAAAATAAAACATAAAGCTTTCCGTTCCCGTTCCTGTTCTTGAAATTCAACCAAGAACGTCTGATCTATATGAATCTTGGTCATTCGAACCTAGAATTCTGATTTGAATTGGTGCCGTAAAAAGATGACAACGAAGTCACATACTTTGTTATTTGGATTCAAGTTTATGTTGTCCATGATTTGCTTCATTCGAAAGAGAGATATAAATCTCTATCTATTTCATTTTCAACCCATTATCCTTTGGTTTCTGATCTATTGATTCCCTTCTTCTATTGAGCAAACATTCTTTGTCTCCAAAACTGTGTTTGACACAAATAATTTGGGGTAGGTTTTTGTTTGCAACATTAACGCATTATAATTGATTATCCAAGAATGTATAATCTTGATGATTCTTGACTGAGAAGGTTAATTAAAATTGTAAAGTCTCTATGAAATTCGATCTTGACCCTACATGTGGCATTCAATATGAGTTTTGTTTTCATTTGAAATTGGAATTGGATGGGCAGTATTGTGCCTTGATGAACATATTTTTGTCGTTGGAATTCATGTTAGTAGAAGCAATGTTTTACTTGATGAATATATTTTGGTGCAGCCGTTTGCATTCAGTGTTTACCATTACTGTCTATGTGAAAGAAACTGTTATTGGTGATGAGGAGTTGATTAAGTGTGTCAAACTGAATCTTGTTGATTTGGCTGGATCAGAAAATATAATGCGTTCTGGAGCACGTGAGGTAAAAGAAAAATTTCTGATTTAGTCTACTATGGCAATTCATTGTGCCAAGTAATCAGATATAGCATTTAATCATGTTATAATGCATTGAAATGATAATTTGGGTGCATTTGAAAAATCAGCTTAAGTATTCTAAGAAGTAAGAAGCCTCATTAAACGCTTATGCCCAATTTTAATTCACTTTTTGCTAATAGGAACTTTTCAACTACAGTTATTCACCTGATTCTCTTTCTTTGTCTCAACTATATCTGGATTAAATTAAAAGGTTCTGTTTGATCATGCTTTTAGTTTGCAACAATATGATTACAGGGCCGTGCTAGAGAAGCGGGAGAGATAAACAAGAGCTTACTCAATCTGGGACGTGTGATAAATGTCCTTGTGGAACATTCTGCGCATGTACCTTACAGGTCCATATTAACATAGTTTTCAATTACTATTAATTACTATAACATTATAAAGAATGTACCTTACTGTACATGCCACTTGGTTGTCCGTTATTTCAGAGATAGTAAGCTTACAAGGATTTTGCGTGACTCCTTAGGAGGGAAAACTAAAACATGCATAATTGCTAATATTAGTCCATCTGCTTATTGCTTGGAAGAAACACTAAGTACCCTAGACTATGCTAGTAGAGCAAAAAACATAAAGAATAAGCTTGAGGGCAGTTACCACTGCGATTGCCCCCTTAAAAATGTTATAAAAGTAGTTTTTGCTTTGTGCCCCCTTAAAAATGTTATAATAGGCAAACCAAAAAGTTTGAAAGGCCGTTTTGTTGAAGGACTTGTACATGGAGATTGAGAGAATGAAAGAAGGTACATTCACCATTATTTAAGTTTTGGAACATAGATAAGATCATTGTATCATATCTTTGTCATGTGAATATTGAATGCAGATGTTCGAGCAGCAAGGGAAAAGAATGGTGTATATATTTCTCATGAAAGATTTGCCAAGAAAGAAGCTGAAAAGAAGGTCCTCTATTTTTTTAAGTAACTGCATATCCACATGCATAACAATCTATTATACTATTAGGAATTTTCTAAGGATCATTGCATATTATCTAAAGAAAAAAACCCTCCACTTGAATACTTTTCAATTAATTATCATTTCTCAATGGATTTGTTTTCTTTTCTTGGTGGGAATGTTTATAATGTAGTCTCACACTGAAAGTCCAATGTTTATAATGCATGTTCTATCTTTCTTGGTACTTATTTCAATTTCCCTAGCTTAATTTACTTTATTTCGACCCTTCATGCAGGAAAGGAATGAGAAGATAGAGCAATTAGAGAATGACTTTAACCTTAGTCAGAAAGTATTCCCAGAGTCTTTGGCTGTCATTTCTTCCTATTTGAATGGGAACTTCATTGTAATTTATTTTGCAGCAAGTGGACAGATTTCGTGAGCTATATTTAACAGAACAAGAACAGAAACTGGATTTGGAAAACGAGCTGAAGGATTGCAAGGTACATATAATTGATATATTTTTCTCCATAATGTGCTGTTTAAGTAAGTATCTTATCAAATTAAATCACTCTTTAGGTGAATTTGGATAAAACCAGCAACGACTTGCATGATCTTCAAGAGAATTACAGGCTAGTTGTTTCAAAGCTGAAGGAGAAGGAGTGCACCATTTCCAAGCTAATGAAATCAGGTAAATCAATTGATGATATGCTACCGAGAATTCTGCTGTTTTTGTTCGATTCACATATTATTTGCTTGATTGTGCTTGTAAACAGAAAATGCCTTGATTGAGCGTGCAAAGGAAATGTGTAGTGATCTTAAGAATGCATCAGATGATATTAATTTACTGTCCTCAAAGTTGGGTAGGATTATTTTACTCTCTCATTTTGTGACAATAAGTTTTTTGTCCTGATTTGTGGCCATTATAAGAAAAAATGCTTCATTGAACATATCTCATCATGTGTTATTTGCTTTAGAAATTGGATATGTTTCTGATAGAAACTATTAATAAAAACATCAGTGTTGGTTTCTAGATATTATTTCATTATTTCAACAGGACATCTGTAAAGTCATTTCTTCGTGCAGATCACAAAGAACGGATGGAAGCAAAAAACCAAAAATTAATCTTGAATTTTGCATCTCTCTTAAATGGGAGCTTAAAAGATTTGCATACGACCATTATAGGATCTATTTGTCAACAACAGAAACAACTTAGATCCATCGAAGATCATGTTTGCTCTCATCTTGCCAACAAAAGTGATGTAAGAAAACTGAAGAGGATCTTGTTTCAGTTACATGCTCTGTTTGCCATGACTATTCATCATTTGATTTTCGCATGATAAACTTTTTTCATGCAGCACAAGCTCTGGAATCAAGGATCACGAAAATGACAGAAATTTATACTTCAGGAGTAGGGTCCTTGAAGGATCTAGCTAATACATTGCATGTGAAAGCTGCTTCTGATATGGAAGAGATACAAAATAAAGTTTCATCACAGGCATTGGTTGTTGAGAATGTAATTGAATTTACTGAAGAATATAACTTTTCTTTTCCTATTTTAATTTCATGTTTTATTGCAATCGTTGGCTGGTAAGTGAATGCTAAAAGTATTTTGTAAAAATAATTGTTACTTCCATGCTTTCAAGTTAAAATCAGGGTTGCCTTCTTTACAGTTTCTTGCCACTGCGGTTCTCAAAGCTAATGATGTGATGGACAACATCCATAATTTTCTAGAGTTTACAGCAAAGTATGATTTCGGCACGAGTGGTTTCAGAGGCAACTGTAAAATTCTTTGATGACATCAACATTCATTATTCAAGAGTAATGGAAATTGTTGAAGAAACTCAAAAGGAGAGGTTCCACCAATAAACTAATTTCGAGATGAAGTTCAGGGTATGAAAACACTTTTACTTGTAAATAACTTGATCCTAAAAGGTCAAACTTGTGGTTTGGTTGATTTTGTTCCTTCAAACTGAAACAGGAAGAGGTTGTGAGAGGAGAGGAAGAGGCCTTAGAGAAAATTTATCAATTTTGGCAAACTTGACATCTAAGAGAAATGCTATAGTTTGTCGACTGCATCATCCTTTTGTTTATTTCCTTGTTGGTGTTGTGTACTATTTATTCAGTGTGTGTATTAAGTATTACTCACTTCTGCAAATATGTATTAGGTCTCCGAGGCATCAAGAAATATGCAAGACACGAGTTTGCAACAGTCTAAGAGATTGCAGCTAGAGATGTTCAACATGTAGCAAGTTTGTAAAGATGCTACCAAGGAAGTTAATGAATATGTAGAGAATGCAAATAACCAATTTGTGAAACAAATGTTCTCAGTAAACAGCTTTTATGCTACAATGGAGGATTGTCTCCTGGATTGGTAAGTTTTTGTTTGCTCTTATCTGTGTTCTGGATTTGGTGATTTATCGATTTTTTATCGTTTTCCCTATATATTAACAAAATATTTAATATTCCTATTTGCACAATTATTTAATTTTTGTTAAAAGTCGCGAAACAATTCTTGCACATACACTTTTAGTTAGGAATGGATGATGATTATGTGTACACAAAGCGGCTATTAATTTCTCTTTCTTTAAATTTTCCCTTGAAATTGCGAGCATTTATCTCAGTAGAGTTTCAATTCTTTTGTACATGCAATGCAGTTAGTGGACTGTTACACGAAACAGTGGGAAACTGTTACTATTAAAAAAATGAAGATAATAATAACATATAATAAAATATACTTGTCAAATAAAAATGTAATTATTACTTTATTTGACATGTATATTTTATTATATGTTATTATTATCTTCATAATGATTTTCAAATAAAAAATGAAGATAATAATAACATATAATAAAATATACTTGTCAAATAAAGATGTAATTATTACTTTATTTGACAATTATATTTTATATGTTATGAAGTTATATATATATTATATATAATTTCATAACGAAGATAATAATAACATATAATAAAATAGGATTATTAAATGAAGATGTGATTGCTTTATTTCAGGGTTTAGGGTTTTAGGGTTTAGGGTTTAGGGTTTAGGGTTTAGGGTTTAGGGTTTAGGGTTTAGGGTTTAGGGTTTAGGGTTTAGGGTTTAGGGTTTAGGGTTTAGGGTTTAGGGTTTAGG